>JAANYP010001722.1:0-16039 GCA_020465985.1 Centrapalus pauciflorus | reverse complement strand
CTGTCACTCACAACGGTCCTGAGTAATGCAAGTAATGAACAAACATGCAACAACAGTTGTCCAGTTTTAGCAGTGTCTATCATACGTTCCTAGCATACAATTAAGTAATCTAGGAACAAGAAGCAGCAGATGTTTCCATACAAGCCAGAAACAATAACCAATAAGTACCGAAATATATGCAAGGAAGTAATGCAATCTGTCACTCACAACGGTCCTGAACAATGCAAGTAATCAAGGAACATGCAACAACAGTTGTCCAGTTTCAGCAGTGTCTATCATACGTTCCTAGCATACAATTAAGTAATCTAGGAACAAGAAGCAGCAGATGTTTCCATACAAGTCAGTAACAATCACCAATAAGTACCGAAACATATGCAAGGAAGTAATGCAATCTGTCACTCACAGCGGTCCTGAGCAATGCATGTAATCAGGGAACTTGCAACAACAGTTGTCCAGTTTCAGCAGTGTCTATCATACGTTCCTAGCATACAAATAAATCAAGGAACTAGCAGCAGATGTTTCGATACAAGTAAGTAACAATCACCAATAAGTACCGAAACATATGCAAGGAAGTAACGCAATCTGTCACTCACAGCGGTCCTGAGCAATGCATGAAATCAAGGAACATGCAACAACAGTTGTCCAGTTTCAGCAGTGTCTATCATACGTTCCTAGCATACAATTAAGTAATCAAGGAACAAGCAGCAGCAGATGTTTCCATACAAGTCAGTAACAATCACCAATAAGTACCGAAACATATGCAAGTAAGTAATGCAATCTGTCACTGACAGCGGTCCTGAGCTGTGTAAGTAATCAAGGAACATGCAACAACAGTTGTCCAGTTTCAGCAGTGTCTATCATACGTTCCTAGCATACAATTAAGTAATCAAGGAACAAGCAGTAGCAGATGTTTCCATACAAGTCAGTAACAATCACCAATAAGTACCGAAACATATGCAAGTAAGTAATGCAATCTGTCACTGACAGCGGTCCTGAGCAGTGTAAGTAATCAAGGAACATGCAACAACAGTTGTCCAGTTTCAGCAGTGTCTATCATACGTTCCTAGCATACAATTAAGTAATCTAGGAACAAGAAGCAGCAGATGTTTCCATACAAGTCAGTAACAATCACCAATAAGAACCGAAACATATGCAAGGAAGTAATGCAATCTGTCACTCACAGCGGTCCTGAGCAATGCATGTAATCAAGGAACATGCAACAACAGTTGTCCAGTTTCAGCAGTGTCTATCATACGTTCCTAGCATACAAATAAATCAAGGAACTAGCAGCAGATGTTTCCATACAAGTCAGTAACAATCACCAATAAGTACCGAAACATATGCAAGGAAGTAATGCAATCTGTCACTCACAGCGGTCCTGAGCAATGCATGAAATCAAGGAACATGCAACAACAGTTGTCCAGTTTTAGCAGTGTCTATCATACGTTCCTAGCATACAATTAAGTAATCAAGGAACAAGAAGCAGCAGATATTTCCATACAAGTCAGTAACAATCACCAATAAGTACCGAAACATATGCAAGGAAGTAATGCAATCTCTCACTCGCAGCGGTCCTGAGCAATGCGTGTAATCAAGGAACATGCAACAACAGTTGTCCAGTTTCAGCAGTGTCTATCATACGTTTCTAGCATACAATTAAGTAATCAAGGAACTAGCAGCAGATGTTTCCATACAAGTCAGTAACAATCACCAATAAGTACCCAAACATATGTAAATAAGTAATGCAATCTGTCACTCACAGCGGTCCTGAGCAATGCAAGTAATCAAGGAACATGCAACAACAGTTGTCCAGTTTCAGCAGTGTCTATCATACGTTCCTAGCATACAATTAAGTAATCAAGGAACAAGCAGCAGCAGGTGTTTCCATACAAGTCAGTAACAATCACCAATAAGTACCGAAACGTATGCAAGTAAGTAATGTAATCTGTCACTCACAACGGTCCTGAGTAATGCAAGTAATGAACAAACATGCAACACCAGTTGTCCAGTTTCAGCAGTGTCTATCATACGTTCTTAGCATACAATTAAGTAATCTAGGAACAAGCAGCAGCAGATGTTTCCATAAAAGTCAATAACAATCACAAAAAAGTACCGAAACATATGCAAGTAAGTAATGCAATCTGTCACTCACAGCGGTCCTGAACA
Organism: Centrapalus pauciflorus; assembly: GCA_020465985.1. Lineage (NCBI taxonomy): Eukaryota > Viridiplantae > Streptophyta > Magnoliopsida > Asterales > Asteraceae > Centrapalus > Centrapalus pauciflorus. Next base: position 13,873 of record JAANYP010001722.1, on the reverse strand, counting down.
ATGCAAGTAATCAAGGAACATGCAACAACAGTTGTCCAGTTTCAGCAGTGTCTATCATACGTTCCTAGCATACAATTAAGTAATCAAGGAACAAGCAGCAGCAGATGTTTCCATACAAGTCAGTAACAATCACCAATAAGTACAAAAACATATGCAAGTAAGTAATGCAATCTGTCACTGACAGCGGTCCTGAGCAGTGTAAGTAATCAAGGAACATGCAACAACAGTTGTCCAGTTTCAGCATTGTCTATCATACGTTCCTAGCATACAATTAAGTAATCAAGGAACAAGCAGCAGCAGATGTTTCCATACAAGTTAGTAACAATCACCAATAATTACCGAAACATATGAAAGGAAGTAATGCAATCTGTCATTCACAGCTGTCCTGAGCAATGCATGAATTCAAGGAACATGAAACAACAGTTGTCCAGTGTCAGCAGTGTCTATCATACGTTCCTAGCATACAATTAAGTAATCAAGGAACTAGCAGCAGATGTTTCCATACAAGTCAGTAACAATCACCAAAAAGTACCCAACCATATGAAATTAAGTAATGCAATCTGTCACTCACAGCGGTTCTGAGCAACGCAAGTAATCAAGGAATATGCAGCAACAGTTGTCCAGTTTTAGCAGTGTTTATCATACGTTCCTAACATACAATTAAATAATCATGGAACAAGCAGTAGCAGATGTTTCCATACAAGTCAGTAACAATCACCAATAAGTACCGAAACATATGCAAGTAATTAATGCAATCTGTCACTCACAGCGGTCCTGAGCAATGCAAGTAATCAACGAACATGCAACAACAGTTGTCCAGTTTCAGCAGTGTCTATCATACGTTCCTAGCATACAATTAAGTAATCAAGGAGCAAGCATTACCAGATGTTTCCATACAAGTCAGTAACAATCACCAAAAAGTACCGAAACGTATGCAAGTAAGTAATGCAATCTGTCACTGACAGCGGTCCTGAGCAGTGTAAGTAATCAAGGAACATGCAACAACAGTTGTCCAGTTTCAGCAGTGTCTATCATACGTTCCTAGCATACAATTAAGTAATCTAGGAACAAGAAGCAGCAGATGTTTCCATACAAGTCAGTAACAATCACCAATTAGAACCGAAACATATGCAAGGAAGTAATGCAATCTGTCACTCACAGCGGTCCTGAGCAATGCATGAATTCAAGGAACATGCAACAACAGTTGTCCAGTTTCAGCAGTGTCTATCATACGTTCCTAGCATACAAATAAATCAAGGAACTAGCAGCAGATGTTTCCATACAAGTCAGTAACAATCACCAATAAGTACCGAAACATATGCAAGGAAGTAAGGCATTCTGTCACTCAACAGCGGTCCTGAGCAATGCAATGAAATCAAGGAACATGCAACAACAGTTGGTCAGTTTCAGCAGTGTCTCTCATACGTTCCTGGCACCAATTAAGTAATCAAGGAACAAGCAGCAGCCAGTGTTTCCATACAAGTCAGTAACAATCACCAGTAAGTACCGAAACTTATGCAAGTAAGTAATGCAATCTGTCACTCACAGCGGTCCTGAGCAATGCAAGTAATCAAGGAACATGCAACAACAGTTGTCCAGTTTCAGCAGTGTCTATCATACGTTCCTAGCATACAATTAAGTAATCAAGGAACAAGAAGCAGCAGATGTTTCCATACAAGTCAGTAACAATCACCAATAAGTACCGAAACATATGCAAGGAAGTTATGCAATCTGTCAATTACAGCGGTCCTGAGCAATGCAAGTAATCAACGAACATGCAACAACAGTTGTCCAGTTTCAGCAGTGTCTATCATACGTTCCTAGCATACAATTAAGTAATCAAGGAACAAGCAGTAGCAGATGTTTCCATACAAGTCAGTAACAATCACCAACAAGTACCGAAACATATGCAAGTAAGTAATGCAATCTGTCACTGACAGCGGTCCTGAGCTGTGTAAGTAATCAAGGAACATGCAACAACAGTTGTCCAGTTTCAGCAGTGTCTATCATACGTACCTAGCATACAATTAAGTAATCTAGGAACAAGAAGCAGCAGATGTTTCCATACAAGTCAGTAACAATCACCAATAAGTACCGAAATATATGCAAGGAAGTAATGCAATCTGTCACTCACAGCGGTCCTGAACAACGCAAGTAATCAAGGAACATGCAACAACAGTTGTCCAGTTTCAGCAGTGTCTATCATACGTTCCTAGCATACAATTAAGTAATCTAGGAACAAGAAGCAGCAGATGTTTCCATACAAGTCAGTAACAATCACCAATAAGTACCGAAACATATGCAAGCAAGTAATGCAATCTGTCACTCACAGCGGTCCTGAGCAATGCATGTAATCAAGAAACATGCAACAACAGTTGTCCAGTTTCAGCAGTGTCTATCATACGTTCCTAGCATACAATTAAGTAATCAAGGAACAAGCAGCAGCAGATGTTTCCATACAAGTCAGTAACAATCACCAATAAGTACCGAAACATATGCAAGTAAGTAATGCAATCTGTCACTCACAGCGGTCCTGAGCAATGCATGTAATCAAGGAACATGCAACAACAGTTGTCCAGTTTCAGCAGTGTCTATCATACGTTCCTAGCATACAATTAAGTAATCTAGGAACAAGAAGCAGCAGATGTTTCCATACAAGTCAGTAACAATCACCAATAAGTACCGAAACATATGCAAGCAAGTAATGCAATCTGTCACTCACAGCGGTCCTGAGCAATGAATGTAATCAAGGAACATGCAACAACAGTTGTCCAGTTTCAGCAGTGTCTATCATACGTTCCTAGCATACAAATAAATCAAGGAACTAGCAGTAGCAGATGTTTCGATACAAGTCAGTAACAATCACCAATAAGTACCGAAACATATGCAAGGAAGTAATGCAATCTGTCAATTACAGCGGTCCTGAGCAATGCAAGTAATCAACGAACATGCAACAACAGTTGTCCAGTTTCAGCAGTGTCTATCATACGTTCCTAGCATACAATTAAGTAATCAAGGAACAAGCAGTAGCAGATGTTTCCATACAAGTCAGTAACAATCACCAATAAGTACCGAAACATATGCAAGTAAGTAATGCAATCTGTCACTGACAGCGGTCCTGAGCTGTGTAAGTAATCAAGGAACATGCAACAACAGTTGTCCAGTTTCAGCAGTGTCTATCATACGTTCCTAGCATACAATTAAGTAATCTAGGAACAAGAAGCAGCAGATGTTTCCATACAAGTCAGTAACAATCACCAATAAGTACCGAAATATATGCAAGGAAGTAATGCAATCTGTCACTCACAGCGGTCCTGAACAACGCAAGTAATCAAGGAACATGCAACAACAGTTGTCCAGTTTCAGCAGTGTCTATCATACGTTCCTAGCATACAATTAAGTAATCTAGGAACAAGAAGCAACAGATGTTTCCATACAAGTCAGTAACAATCACCAATAAGTACCGAAACATATGCAAGCAAGTAATGCAATCTGTCACTCACAGCGGTCCTGAGCAATGCATGTAATCATGAAACATGCAACAACAGTTGTCCAGTTTCAGCAGTGTCTATCATACGTTCCTAGCATACAATTAAGTAATCAAGGAACAAGAAGCAGCAGATGTTTCCATACAAGTCAGTAACAATCACCAATAAGTACCGAAACATATGCAAGGAAGTAATGCAATCTGTCACTTACAGTGGTCCTGAGCAATGCAAGTAATCGACGAACATGCAACAACAGTTGTCCAGTTTCAGCAGTGCCTATCATACGTTCCTAGCATACAATTAAGTAATCAAGGAACAAGCAGTAGCAGATGTTTCAATACAAGTCAGTAACAATCACCAATAAGTACCGAAACATATGCAAGTAAGTAATGCAATCTGTCACTAACAGCGGTCCTGAGCAGTGTAAGTAATCAACGAACATGGAACAACAGTTGTCCAGTTTCAGCAGTGTCTATCATACGTTCCTAGCATAAAATTAAGTAATCAAGGAACAAGCAGTAGCAGATGTTTCCATACAAGTCAGTAACAATCACCAATAAGTACCGAAACATATGCAAGTAAGTAATGCAATCTGTCACTGACAGCGGTCCTGAGCAGTGTAAGTAATCAAGGAACATGCAACAACAGTTGTCCAGTTACAGCAGTGTCTATCATACGTTCCTAGAATACAATTAAGTAATCAAGGAACAAGAAGCAGCAGATGTTTCCATACAAGTAAGTAACAATCACCAATAAGTACCGAAACATATGCAAGGAAGTAATGCAAACTGTCACTCACAGCGATCCTGAGCAAAGCATGTAATCAAGGAACATGCAACAGCAGTTGTCCAGTTTCAGCAGTGTCTATCATACGTTCTAGCATTCAATTAAGTAATCAAGGAACTAGCAGCAGATGTTTCCATACAAGTCAGTAACAATCACCAATAAGTACCGAAACATATGCAAGGAAGTAATGCAATCTGTCACTCACAGCGGTCCTGAGCAATGCATGAAATCAAGGAACATGCAACAACAGTTGTCCAATGTCAGCAACGTCTATCATACGTTCCTAGCATACAATTAAGTAATCAAGGAACTAGCAGCAGCAGATGCTTCCGTAGAAGTCAGTAACAATCACCAATAAGTACCCAAACATATGCAAGTAAGTAATGCAATCTGTCACTCACAGTCGTCTTGAGCAATGCAAGTAATCAAAGAACATGCAGCAGTAGTTGTCCAGTTTCTGCAGTGTCTATCATACGTTCCTAGCATACAATTTAGTAATCAAGGAACAAGCAGCAGGTGTTTCCATACAAGTCAGTAACAATCACCAATAAGTACCCAAACATATGCAAATAAGTAAACCAATCTGTCACTCACAGCGGTCCTGAGCAATGCAATTAATCAAGGAATATGCAGCAGTAGTTGTCCAGTTTTAGCAGTGTTTATCATACGTTCCTAACATACAATTAAGTAATCAAGGAACAAGCAGCAGCAGATATTTCCATACAAGTCGGTAACAATCACAAATAAGTACCGAAACATATACAAGTAATTAATGCAATCTGTCACTCACAGCGGTCCTGAGCAATGCAAGTAATCAAGGAATATGCAGCAGCAGTTGTCCAGTTTCAGCAGTGTTTATCATACGTTCCTAACATACAATAATCAAGGAACAAGCAGCAGCAGATGTTTCCAAAGTCAGTAACAATCACCAATAAGTACCGAAACATATGCAAGTAATTAATGCAATCTGTCACTCACAACGGTCCTGAGCAATGCAAGTAATCAACGAACATGCAACAACAGTTGTCCAGTTTCAGCAGTGTCTATCATACGTTCCTAGCATACAATTAAGTAATCAAGGAACAAGTAGCAGCAGATGTTTCCATACAAGTCAGTAGCAATCACCAATAAGTACCAAAACATATGCAAGTAAGTAATGCAATCTGTCACTCACAGCGGTCCTGGTCAAGGAACATGCAACAACAGTTGTCCAGTTTCAGCAGTGTCTATCATACGTTCCTAGAATACAATAAAGTAATCAAGGAACAAGAAGCAGCAGATATTTCCATACAAGTCAGTAACAATCCCCAATAAGTACCGAAACATATGCACGGAAGTAATGCAATCTGTCACTCACAGTGGTCCTGAGCAATGCATGTAATCAAGGAACATGCAACAACAGTTGTCCAGTTTCAGCAGTGTCTATCATACGTTCCTAGCATACAATTAAGTAATCAAGGAACTAGCAGCTGATGTTTCCATACCAGTCAGTAACAATCACCAATAAGTACCCAAACATATGCAAGTAAGTAATGCAATCTGTCACTCACAGCGGTCCTGAGCAATGCAAGTATTCAAGGAACATGCAACAACAGTTGTCCAATTTCAGCAGTGTCTATCATACGTTCCTAGCATACAATTAAGTAATCAAGGAACAAGAAGCAGCAGGTGTTTCCATGCAAGTCAGTAATAATCACCAATAAGTACCGAAACATATGCAAGTAAGTAATGCAATCTGTCACTCACAGCGGTCCTGAGTAATGCAAGTAATGAACAAACATGCAACACCAGTTGTCCAGTTTCAGCAGTGTCCATCATACGTTCCTAGCATACAATTAAGTAATCTAGGAACAAGCAGCAGCAGTTGTTTCCATACAAGTCAATAACAATCACCAAAAAGTACCGAAACACATGCAAGTAATGCAATCGATCACTCACAGCGGTCCTGAGCAATTCAAGTAATCAAGGAACATGCAACAACAGTTGTCCAGTTTCAGCAGTGTCTATCATAAGTTCCTAGCATACAATTAAGTAATCAAGGAACAAGCAGCAGCAAATGTTTCCATACAAGTCAGTAACAATCACCAATAAGTACCGAAACATATGCAAGGAAGTAATGCAATCTGTCACTCACAGCGGTCCTGAGCAACGCATGAATTCAAGGAACATGCAACAACAGTTGTCCATTGTCAGCAGTGTCTATCATACGTTCCTAGCATACAATTAAGTAATCAAGGACCTTGCAGCAGATATTTCCATACAAGTCAGTAACAATCACCAATAAGTACCCAACCATATGCAATTAAGTAATGCAATCTGTCACTCACAGCGGTCCTGAGCAACGCAAGTAATCAAGGAATATGCAGCAGCAGTTGTCCAGTTTTAGCAGTGTTTATCTTACGTTCCTAACATACAATTAAGTAATCATGGAACAAGCAGCAGCAGATGTTTCCATACAAGTCAGTAACAATCACCAATAAGTACCGAAACATATACAAGTAATTAATGCAATCTGTCACTCACAGCGGTCCTGAGCAATGCAAGTAATCAAGGAACATGCAACAACAGTTGTCCAGTTTCAGCAGTGTCTATCATACGTTCCTAGCATACAATTAAGTAATCAAGGATATAGCAGCAGATGTTTCCATACAAGTAAGTAACAATCACAAATAAGTACCCAAATATATGCAAGTAAGTAATGCAATCTGTCACTCACAGCGGTCCTGAACAGTGCAAGTAATCAAGGAACATGCAACAACAGTTGTCCAGTTTTAGCAGTGTCTATCATACGTTCCTAGCATACAATTAAGTTATCAAGGAACAAGCAGCAGCAGATGTTTCCATACAAGTCAGTAACAATCACCTATTAGTACCCAAACATATGCAAGTAAGTAATGCAATCTGTCACTCACAGCAGTCCTGAGCAATGCAAGTAATCAAGGAACATGCAACAACAGTTGTCCAGTTTCAGCAGTGTCTATCATACGTTCCTAGGATACAGTTAAGTAATCAAGGAACAGCAGCAGCAAATGTTTCCATAGAAATCAGTAACAATCACCAATAAGTACCGAAACATATGCAAGTAAGTAATGCAATCTGTCACTCACAGCAGTCATGAGCAATGCAAGTAATCAAGGAACATGCAACAACAGTTGTCCAGTTTCAGCAGTGTCTATCATACGTTCCTAGCATACAATTAAGTAATCAAGGAACAAGCAGCAGATGTTTCCATACAAGTCAGTAACAATCACCAATAAGTACCCAAATATATGCAAGTAAGTAATGCAATCTGTCACTCACAGCAATCCTGAGCAATGCAAGTAATCAAGGAACATGCAACAACAGTTGTCCAGTTTTAGCAGTGTCTATCATACGTTCCTAGCATACAATTAAGTAATCAAGGAACAAGCAGCCGCAGATGTTTCTATACAAGTCAGTAACAATCTCCTATTAGTACCCAAAATATGCAAGTAAGTAATGCAATATGTCACTCACAGCAGTCCTGAGCAATTCAAGTAATCAAGGAACACGCAACAACAGTTGTCCAAATTCAGCAGTGTCTATCATACGTTCCTAGCATACAATTAAGTAATCAAGGAACAAGCAGCAGCAGATGTTTCTATACAAGTCAGTAACAATCACCTATTAGTACCCAAAATATGCAAGTAAGTAATGCAATCTGTCACTCACAGCGATCCTGAGCAATGCAAGTAATCAACGAACATGCAACAACAGTTGTCCAGTTTCAGCAGTGTCTATCATACGTTCCTAGCATACAATTAAGTAATCAAGGAACAAGCAGCAGCAGATGTTTCCATACAAGTCAGTAACAATCACCAATAAGTACCAAAACATATGCAAGTAAATAATGCAATCTGTCACTCACAGCGGTCCTGAGCAATGCATGTAATCAAGGAACATGCAACAACAGTTGTCCAGTTTCAGCAGTGTCTATCATATGTTCCTAGCATACAATTATGTAATCAAGGAACAAGCAGCAGCAAATGTTTCCATACAAGTCAGTAACAATCACCAATAAGTACCGAAACATATGCAAGGAAGTAATGCAATCTGTCACTCACAGCGGTCCTGAGCAATGCATGAATTCAAGGAACATGCAACAACAGTTGTCCAGTGTCAGCAGTGTGTATCATACGTTCCTAGCATACAATTAAGTAATCAAGGAACTTGCAGCAGATGTTTCCATACAAGTCAGTAACAATCACCAATAAGTACCCAACCATATGCAATTAAGTAATGCAATCTGTCACTCACAGCGGTCCTGAGCAATGCAAGTAATCAAGGAAAATGCAGCAGCAGTTGTCCAGTTTTAGCAGTGTTTATCTTACGTTCCTAACATACAATTAAGTAATAATGGAACAAGCAGCAGCAGATGTTTCCATACAAGTCAGTAACAATCACCAATAAGTACCGAAACATATACAAGTAATTAATGCAATCTGTCACTCACAGCGGTCCTGAGCAATGCAAGTAATCAAGGAATATGCAGCAACAGTTGTCCAGTTTCAGCAGTGTTTATCATACGTTCCTAAAATACAATTAAGTAATCAAGGAACAAGCAGCAGCAGATGTTTCCATACAAGTCAGTAACAATCACCAATAAGTACCGAAACATATGCAAGTAATTAATGCAATCTGTCACTCACAGCGGTCCTGAGCAATGCAAGTAATCAACGAACATGCAACAACAGTTGTCCAGTTTCAGCAGTGTCTATCATACGTTCATAGCATACAATTAAGTAATCAAGGAACAAGCAGCAGCACATGTTTCCATACAAGTCAGTAACAATCACCAATAAGAACCAAAACATATGCAAGTAAATAATGCAATCTGTCACTCACAGCGGTCCTGATCAAGGAACATGCAACAACAGTTATCCAGTTTCAGCAGTGTCTATCATACGTTCCTAGCAGACAATTAAGTAATCAAGGAACAAGAAGCAGCAGATATTTCCATACAAGTCAGTAACAATCACCAATAAGTACCGAAACATATGCACGGAAGTAATGCAATCTGTCACTCACAGCGGTCCTGAGCAATGCATGTAATCAAGGAACATGCAACAACAGTTGTCCAGTTTCAGCAGTGTCTAACATACGTTCCTAGCATACAATTAAGTAATCAAGGAACTAGCAGCAGATGTTTCCACACCAGTCAGTAACAATCACCCATAAGTACCCAAACATATGCGAGTAAGTAATGCAATCTGTCACTCACAGCGGTCCTGAGCAATGCAAGTAATCAAGGAACATGCAACAACAGTTGTCCAATTTCACCAGTGTCTATCATACGTTCCTAGCATACAATTAAGTAATCAAGGAACAAGCAGCAGCAGGTGTTTCCATACAAGTCAGTAATAATCACCAATATGTACCGGAAACATATGCAAGTAAAGTAATGCATCTGTCACTCACAGCGGTCCTGAGTAATGAAGAATGAAAAACATGCAACACCAGTTGTCCAGTTTCAGCAGTGTCTATCATACGTTACCTAGCATACAACTTAAGTAATCTAGGAACAAGCAGCAGCAGATGTTTCCATACAAGTCAATAACAATTCACCAAAAAGTAGACCGAAACATACTGCAAAGAAATTTAGCAATCTTCACTCACAGCGGTCTGAGCATGAGTAATCAAGGAAACATGCAACAACAGATTGCTCCAGTTCACAGGGTCTTCATATGTTCCTAGCATACAATTATGTAATCAGGAAACAAGCAGCAGCAAGTTTCCATACAATCAGTTAACAATCACCAATAAGTACCGGAAACATATGCAAGAAGTAATGCAATGTCACTCACAGCGGTGCCTGAGCAATTGCATGAATTCAAGGAACATTGCAACAACAGTTGTCCAGTGTCAGCAGTTGTATCATTACGTCCAAGCATACAATTAACGTAATCAAGGAACTTGCAGCAGATGTTTCCATACAAGTCAGTAACAATCACCAATAAGTACCCAACCATATGCAATTAAGTAATGCAATCTGTCACTCACAGCGGTCCTGAGCAATGCAAGTAATCAAGGAAAATGCAGCAGCAGTTGTCCAGTTTTAGCAGTGTTTATCTTACGTTCCTAACATACAATTAAGTAATAATGGAACAAGCAGCAGCAGATGTTTCCATACAAGTCAGTAACAATCACCAATAAGTACCGAAACATATACAAGTAATTAATGCAATCTGTCACTCACAGCGGTCCTGAGCAATGCAAGTAATCAAGGAATATGCAGCAGCAGTTGTCCAGTTTCAGCAGTGTTTATCATACGTTCCTAAAATACAATTAAGTAATCAAGGAACAAGCAGCAGCAGATGTTTCCATACAAGTCAGTAACAATCACCAATAAGTACCGAAACATATGCAAGTAATTAATGCAATCTGTCACTCACAGCGGTCCTGAGCAATGCAAGTAATCAACGAACATGCAACAACAGTTGTCCAGTTTCAGCAGTGTCTATCATACGTTCATAGCATACAATTAAGTAATCAAGGAACAAGCAGCAGCACATGTTTCCATACAAGTCAGTAACAATCACCAATAAGAACCAAAACATATGCAAGTAAATAATGCAATCTGTCACTCACAGCGGTCCTGATCAAGGAACATGCAACAACAGTTATCCAGTTTCAGCAGTGTCTATCATACGTTCCTAGCAGACAATTAAGTAATCAAGGAACAAGAAGCAGCAGATATTTCCATACAAGTCAGTAACAATCACCAATAAGTACCGAAACATATGCACGGAAGTAATGCAATCTGTCACTCACAGCGGTCCTGAGCAATGCATGTAATCAAGGAACATGCAACAACAGTTGTCCAGTTTCAGCGGTGTCTATCATACGTTCCTAGCATACAATTAAGTAATCAAGGAACTAGCAGCAGATGTTTCCACACCAGTCAGTAACAATCACCCATAAGTACCCATACATATGCGAGTAAGTAATGCAATCTGTCACTCACAGCGGTCCTGAGCAATGCAAGTAATCAAGGAACATGCAACAACAGTTGTCCAATTTCACCAGTGTCTATCATACGTTCCTAGCATACAATTAAGTAATCAAGGAACAAGCAGCAGCAGGTGTTTCCATACAAGTCAGTAATAATCACCAATAGGTACCGAAACATATGCAAGTAAGTAATGCAATCTGTCACTCACAGCGGTCCTGAGTAATGCAAGTAATGAACAAACATGCAACACCAGTTGTCCAGTTTCAGCAGTGTCTATCATACGTTCCTAGCATACAATTAAGTAATCTAGGAACAAGCAGCAGCAGATGTTTCCATACAAGTCAATAACAATCACCAAAAAGTACCGAAACATATGCAAGAAATGCAATCTGTCACTCACAGCGGTCCTGAGCAATGCAAGTAATCAAGGAACATGCAACAACAGTTGTCCAGTTTCAGCAGTGTCTATCATACGTTCCTAGCATACAATTAAGTAATCAAGGAACAAGAAGCAGCAGATATTTCCATGCAAGTCAGTAACAATCACCAATAAGTACCGAAACATATGCACGGAAGTAATGCAATCTGTCACTCACAGCGGTCCTGAGCAATGCATGTAATCAAGGAACATGCAACAACAGTTGTCCAGTTTCAGCAGTGTCAATCATACGTTCCTAGCATACAATTAAGTAATCAAGGAACTAGCAGCAGATGTTTCCATACCAGTCAGTAACAATCACCAATAAGTACCCAAACATATGCAAGTAAGTAATTCAATCTGTCACTCACAGCGGTCCTGAGCAATGCAAGTAATCAAGGAACATGCAACAACAGTTGTCCAGTTTCAGCAGTGTCTATCATACGTTCCTAGCATACAATTAAGTAATCAAGGAACAAGCAGCAGCAGGTGTTTCCATACAAGTCAGTAATAATCACCAATAAGTACCGAAACATATGCAAGTAAGTAATACAATCTGTCACTCACAGCGGTCCTGAGTAATGCAAGTAATGAACAAACATGCAACACCAGTTGTCCAGTTTCAGCAGTGTCTATCATACGTTCCTAGCATACAATTAAGTAATCTAGGAACAAGCAGCAGCAGATGTTTCCATACAAGTCAATAACAATCACCAAAAAGTACCGAAACATATGCAAGAAATGCAATCTGTCACTCACAGCGGTCCTGAGCAATGCAAGTAATCAAGGAACATGCAACAACAGTTGTCTAGTTTCAGCAGTGTCTATCATATGTTCCTAGCGTACAATTATGTAATCAAGGAACAAGCAGCAGCAAATGTTTCCATACAAGTCAGTAACAATCACCAATAAGTACCGAAACATATGCAAGGAAGTAATGCAATCTGTCACTCACAGCGGTCCTGAGCAATGCATGAATTCAAGGAACATGCAACAACAGTTGTCTAGTGTCAGCAGTGTGTATCATACGTTCCTAGCATACAATTAAGTAATCAAGGAACTTGCAGCAGATGTTTCCATTCAAGTCAGTAACAATCACCAATAAGTACCCAACCATATGCAATTAAGTAATGCAATCTGTCACTCACAGCGGTCCTGAGCAATCCAAGTAATCAAGGAATATGCAGCAGCAGTTGTCCAGTTTTAGCAGTGTTTATCTTACGTTCCTAACATACAATTAAGTAATAATGGAACAAGCAGCAGCAGATGTTTCCATACAAGTCAGTAACAATCACCAATAAGTACCGAAACATATACAAGTAATTAATGCAATCTGTCACTCACAGCGGTCCTGAGCAATGCAAGTAATCAAGGAATATGCAGCAGCAGTTGTCCAGTTTCAGCAGTGTTTATCATACGTTCCTAACATACAATTAAGTAATCAAGGAACAAGCAGCAGCAGATGTTTCCATACAAGTCAGTAACAATCACCAATAAGTACCGAAACATATGCAAGTAATTAATGCAATCTGTCACTCACATCGGTCCTGAGCAATGCAAGTAATAAACGAACATGCAACAACAGTTGTCCAGTTTCAGCAGTGTCTATCATACGTTCCTAGCATACAATTAAGTAATCAAGGAACAAGCAGCAGCAGATGTTTCCATACAAGTCAGTAGCAATCACCAATGAGTACCAAAACATATGCAAGTAAGTAATGCAATCTGTCACTCACAGCGGTTCTGATCAAGAAACATGCAACAACAGTTGTCCAGTTTCAGCAGTGTCTATCATACGTTCCTAGCATACAATTAAGTAATCAAGGAACAAGCAGCAGCAGATGTTTCCATACAAGTTAGTAACAATCACCAATAAGTACCGAAACATATGAAAGGAAGTAATGCAATCTGTCATTCACAGCGGTCCTGAGCAATGCATGAATTTAAGGAACATGCAACAACAGTTGTCCAGTGTCAGCAGTGTCTATCATACGTTCCTAGCATACAATTAAGTAATCTAGGAACTAGCAGCAGATGTTTCCATACAAGTCAGTAACAATCACCAATAAGTACCCAACCATATGAAATTAAGTAATGCAATCTGTCACTCACAGCGGTTCTGAGCAACGCAAGTAATCAAGGAATATGCAGCAGCAGTTGTCCAGTTTTAGCAGTGTTTATCATACGTTCCTAACATACAATTAAGTAATC
>JAANYP010001721.1:0-14966 GCA_020465985.1 Centrapalus pauciflorus | reverse complement strand
ATTCTACTTGCCTAGCCGGGGGAAGCCCAGGCAAGTCTTCCGGAAATACCTTCGGGTAGTCCCGTACTACTGGAATATCCTCAAGTCGTTTTTCCTTCGACTCTTTTTCTACGATCTGGACCAACACTGCATGGCAACCCTTCCTAAGACATTTTAATGTTCTTAGGCCGGATATGACATTCAATTGTCGGTTCTTCTTTTCCCCTTGGACCGTGAGGACTTTCTTCTTACTGAGTGGTATTCGCACCACTTTCTTTCCACACAAAATCTCAGCCTGGTTATGCGACAACCAGTCCATACCACTCACCACATCGAAACTTCCGAGTTCTATAGGCATTAAGTCTATCTTAAAGGAGTGATCTGCTAGCTTTAATGTGCATTCCTTAATGATACTACTTGCCTTTATTATTTTACCATCTGCAAGTTCTATTGTATAGGAGTTGTCTAAGGGAAACGTAGAAACATTCAACTGCTGGCTAAACTTATCAGATATAAAGCTCCTATCAGCCCCAGTATCAAAGAGTACGTAAGCGTAAATATCGTTTAGGAGATACGTACCAGATACCACGTGAGGGTCCTGACGAGCGTCTCCTGCTCCCAACACAAATGCTCTCCCCTGAGCTCTCCCTTCGTTCCTCAATCTTGGACACTCGTTCCTGAGGTGTCCCGTTGCACCACACTCGTAACAGCTTCTCGGGTTGCTACCACTGGCACCCGGGGCTCCGGATCTACAGTCTTTGGTCATATGGCCCAAACGTTTGCAGTTTCCGCATTGGGTTGGACAGGGGCCAGGGTTGTGGTGGAAGGTGCATTTGGTGCAAAAAGGCTTAGTACCGGTATAGCTTCTCCTTGACTCAACTCCTGCTACATAGGCTTTAATGGTCTCGGGTTTCTTGAACTGTGAACCCGTGTTCTTCCCGGTCTTTTCCTCCCACTTTCTCTTGTGTTCCCCGGCTCTGGCTTCGTTCCTCCGGGATACTTGGTCCATAAGATTGTTGGCCATTCTGATGGCGTCCTGTATGGTGGATGGGTTGGAGGCGGTAACGTTCCCTTGTATTTGAGGAGCGAGTCCCCAAATATAGCGTTCAACTTTCTTGTATTCCGGAGTTACCATCTGCGGACATAGGATACTTAGTTCATGGAATCGGTTGGTATATCCTGCAACGTCCGTCCCTTTCATTGATAGATTCCAGAATTCTGATTCCATTTTCTGGAGTTCGTTTCTTGGGCAGTATTCATCCGTCATCATCTGTTTTAGTGTGGCCCACGTAAGCTGGTAGGCTTCGTCAATGCCTACTGACTGGACGTAGGAATTCCACCATGTGAGCGCGCTATCTTGCAAGGTGTGAGTAGCAAATTTCACCTTGTCTCCTTCCGCGCATCCGCTGACACGATATACGGATTCTAGCTTTTCAAACCAACGGATTAAACCGACTGCTCCTTCAGTTCCATTAAAATACCGGGGCTTGCAACTTAAAAACCCTTTGATCCCGCAACCTTTCGCGTGAGTTTCAGTTCCTCCTGTGGTGCGACTGGCACCACCATCCCCATTGGTTGTGCTATTTCGGTTTGCCTCGTAGGTAGCTATGGCGGCAGCCACCCTTTGGGCTACAAGCTCTTCAATGTCAGCTGTATTCATGGCTCGTTTTGGCGGCATTATCTTGAAGTTTAAAGAAAATCATAGTGTAAGAAGTTGAATCTTAAAGATGTGGCACAATACTATAATCATCAAGCATAATCACATAAATATCTGGGAATTTTCATTAATCGCTCGAAATTTTTCTTACATAGGGGGCGGGTTATTACCCGAAAATTTTATCCTATGCTATTACATAATATTTTCCTACTAATACAAAGGAAATGCAAAAGTACTAGGTGTGGGAGTGATCAGGGGTCTCTCCCTTTTCCATCGTACTGAGGCGCTGCGTCAACTCCTCGATCCGGGCTTGGCTCTCGGCTAGTTGCTGCCGGAGCTCATTCAGTCCGTCCTGCTGTATAGCAAGGGCGTGCTGATTGGCCCAATATATGTTGGAGTTTTGCAACTCCTCCCGCTCTAAACGAGCGGTCATCTCCCCGATGTCCAGGTTAAGTGACCGGATCTGGTGGTCATGCCTGGTAGATCTTGCGATCAGAAGAGGTATGGTCTAATCGGCAGGCTCTTGAGTGAGCGGTGAGACAGGTGCGGAGGATGGTCCTCCGATCTCGAAGTTTGGAGGAACTCCCTCCATTTGCCTCCACTCGCGGAGGGTCTCCGGTATCCAAGTCCATCTTCGGGCGTCTACCCGTCGGTGTGGTGTCGGGGGATTGGGTTGGGGAGTCGGAACAGGAATAGACTCCCTTCTCGGTATGATTACCCGTTTCCGGGGTGTGTACAACATCTTTGGGCCGTTAGGATAAGGCCTATACGGCTTATAGGATGGTTCGGCCGGGTGATACGGGACGCGAGCAGGGGCCGCCGGTGGTGAAGGATCCTCTTCCTCCATCGATTCTTCTTCGGACTCTTCCATCGGATCTTCCGACGGGTCCTCCTCCTCCGAGGTTTCTTCTTCTGGGAAGACTTCCGTGGCCGTGGGACTTGCGGGAGTGTATTCCTCCTCAGAGTCCGACAAGATGATAATTTCTGGATGGCTCATGGTTTCTGCTAATAAGGTTCATTTGTAATCTTTTAGTTAGTTACAAAAATATTCTTAAAATCAGAAATTTTTACGTGCAGTTATAGTCTAGGATACTAATGCAACCTAGTTCACTATAACTATGGCTCTGATACCAATCTGTCACACCCTGCTACCCCGGTTGGACAGCGAGGCGTGACGAGTGCGGAAGCGTAACCATAATTATAACGAACGACCACTATATGGACGTTTTCGAAATATTACATCAAATAAATTTAAACTGAAATAATGTTTTACAGATGAAAGGAATGAAGTTCGCGTAATACAGAGATTTTAATACATAATCAATGCGTCCAAAAATAATGCAGTCAAATCTCCGTTAGTTTCGAAATAAGCATGCGACTCCATGAAATGCGGAAGCTTGAAGTTGGTGTTTACGAAGGCGCACTTGCCTTAATTACCTGGAAATACATGCTAAAATACGTCAACAAAATTGTTGGTGAGTTCATAGGTTTACACGAAAAGACCAGTTGTATGGACATTATCAGATACGTTGAATTTATAAAAAAAATCATAAATTCCATGAGATGTATTACGTAAACCATCATGTCACCGAAGCTTAATTAGAATAAGTTTTGCCCCGAGCAGTATTCCCATATGTAATACCGTAAGTTGAATATATATGCACCCGCTGTTAGCTAAACCACTAACCCGAGTGGGGGACATGACTCCCAATAGATCTATTCACAATATATTCGCGCTTGCAAACAAATGCAACTAACGATTTCATGATATAAGGGCGGAGATTCTCATACGTAATACATAATAGAATCGAGAAGTTTTCGTGTCCATATAAAAACGAAACATGTATTTCATCCCAAAGCATATTAATGTAAAAATGGGACTATGAAGACTCACCTTGTTGGGTTTTGATGTTGTTTTCGGATCTGAGTTTAGCACTTGTTCGGATGGTCGGGACTCGTCCTAATATTTTTACGAGTTCGGGTCAATATTATTTTAATATGTGTTTGAGTATTTCGTAAATATTTTCATGTACTCGTGATGTACGAATAATTTTTGTGGGATTTTATATGTGCATTTTCGATTTATGGATATTTATTTCCAAAATGGTTTGCATGCATGCATACTTACGTATATGTATGTATAAATATATATTTATATATATACGAAAATGCATACATATATATGTGAGCATGTGCATCATAAAAAAAAGATATTCATTTATTTTGCATGGAACATTTTCACGAGTATTATGAAAAATCGAGTTGTAAATGAAAAATATTATATTTTAGTAAATGCATTTAATTTTTCATGTTTTATAAATAAAGTAAATAAGAAAACTTACAGAATTTGAAGAACACTTGAAATCTTTATAGCTGGCCGGTTTTGCTTTGAGAGGGTTTGTAAGTTGGTGTGTTTTTAATGAAGTGGGTTTTGTCTTCTATTTATAGAAGAAAAATCGGTTACTAAAATAATGATAAATTAATTAAATTTTTAATGAAATGATGAAAAGAAAAAGCAAATCGGTTGAGTGTTGAACAAAAAGGTGTGGCCGATTTTATCATTTCATGTTGCATGTTGTTTATTATTAAAATAATACAATAGTACATGCTAGTTGTCCTTTAAAGGACAACTTACTTTTTAGAGTGATAAGTAGCATGGGTTTTCAAATTTTATATTAACAAAAGTACAAAAGCATGCAGAAAAGGTGATAATGATAATTTCGGATATATATATATATATATATATATATATATATATATATATATATATATATATATATATATATATATATATATATATATATATATATATATATATATATATATACACTTAGAAAAATTTTCTGGAATGTTAAACTCGATTCAAGTGTGAATCGAGTTTGTTGCAATGTCAATCGAGATTTATATAATTATATTCGAGTTTCATGCCTTTGACATTCGAGTTTCAGGCATTTGTTATCCGAGTTTCATGCCTTTGTCATCCGAGTTCTATGCCTCTTTAATCGAGTTTCTTTGTTTAATTATTCGAGTTTAATCTTTTCTTTATTCGAGTTTTATGTACTATCATTCGAGATTAATCCTTTCTTTATTCGAGTTTCATCAAAGTACTATTCGAGTTTATGCCTTTACTAGTCGAGTTTCATCACATCATTATTCGAGTTTCTGCTCACATGATTCGAGTTTCATGTAATATCATTCGAGTTTATTGTTATATAATTCGAGATTCATAAAAACTTCATTCGAGTTTATTACTTCATTATTCGAGTTTCATATTAGTTTAATTTTCGAGTTTCATACCTTATATTTTTAGGCCAGTTGTTACACTTGGTGTTCTTCGTGTTCATCTAGATATATCCTAGGTTTCTTGACGCTTTTGGACGGTTTTTCTCTCATCTTCGTGTTTTTCGTGTTCTTCGAGCTTAGCAAATTGTCATCCGGGAAATACTTTGTGTTTTTCACGTTTTTGATCGAAATCATTATTTTTCGTTGAAAAATTATTGATTTAATCTGCAAAACGTTAAGAAATCGAAGTATTAGCCGTTTTTCGAGTTTGTGGCGCTCGAATCTGTTAGGAGTAATTAGGGTTATTCTTAGTCTCGAGTCTAAACAAAATCCGCTCCTCTCGAGTTTGATAAAGTGTGTTTCGAGTTTAATTTGAGTTTGTGCTAGAGTCGAATAGGAGTCTCGAGTTTACTGTCATTCGAGTTTGCTTCGAGTTTGGACTATAGTCGAACAGGGGTACTTCGAAACTACTGAGTATTCGAGTTTGCTTGACCTTCGAGTTTAGGGTCTTTCGAATCTTTCATCCTCTTCAAATTTAATTGAATTATCAAACTTAATCGAATTTAATCCCAAACAGATTTAAAATTAATTATATTCGAATCTATCTAAAGTCGAAAGAATTAAATTAAATTAGTTTCGAATTAAATTTATTAAGTTCAATTCAATTACTTTTGAAAAGATGTCAAATCTTCAAAAGTTTCTAGAAATGGATCATGAGGTCGGGAAGGCAAACACTCCGCCTAAGCTGATGAAACTCGAGGATTACTATTGGTGGAAAGATCGGTTTGCCGATTTTGTGCGTTTCAACGATATGCGCATGTGGGTATGTATTGACGAAGGATACATTCCACCAATTTCAGAAGTCGAAGGCCGTCAGAGAGTCTTATCATATCAGATGATGAAGGAAGATGATAAGAAACTGTATGAAGCCGAGAACAGAGCTTTCTCCATTATTCGAATGGCGTTGCCTCAAGATATAGTACATACTTTCCGCACTCAAAAGACATCTAAGGAACTTTGGGAGTCGCTGGAAAAGAGATGTGAGGGTAATCCGAGGGTTCGAAGAAAGCGTATGGAGCTGTTGAAACAACAGTTTGCTATTTTCAAGTCTCTGAAGGATGAACAGCTGGACGACACCATAACCCGCTTCTATCATCTGTTGACAGAGCTTGAAAGTCACGGGATTGAGTATAATGACACTGAGAAGAACAATAAGCTTCTGGATGCCTTACCAGCCAAATGGGCGATGTATGTGGCAATGATAAAGCTTAATGAGGACAAGTATTATACCCAATCATTGGAGGATATAGTGGAAAAGTTGCGAGCTTATCATTTCGAGCTTCTGAAGGCAGAAACGGATTACGAACAAGTCCAGAATCCAGCGATGTATTTTGGAAAATCAACAAAACCTTCAGCAACAGCCGATATGAAGACTGCTACAGCGTTTTTCACCGGAGAAACGTCGTCACCAGCAGAGACTGATGACACACTGAACAGAGCGTTCTTAGGATTAGGAAGATCGGAAGAACAGCAGCCTCAAGCACCACAGGCATCAACATCTCAGGGCTACTCTAAGATGCCAATGAGCGCAAAATCAGTCGAAGAACATTTGAACTTGCTTGCTTCATTTGTGGCTGCATACGGAAACTGTGTTCAGGGGAAGATAAACGATCCTGCTCTCTGGGATGAAGACTATGATCAGGTCGACCCTGACGATCTTGAGGAGATGGACCTTAAATGGCAACTAGCCATGGTAACCCAACAGGTTAAAAGATTCATCAAACGAACTGGGAGGAATCTGACTATGAACAATAAGGGGATTGGATTTGATAAGTCCAAGGTTAAGTGCTACAATTGTCAAGGTCTGGGACACTTCGCCAGAGAATGTCAGAGACCGAAGGTAGATACATACCAAGGACAGAATCAGCATCATGGACAGTTTCAGAATTAGTCTCAGAGATACCTTCCGAGTTCATCTGCCGGTCAAGCCAATCTAGCTGGTCTATTATCGAACGTCACATCAGACAGACAGCTGGATGGTACCTACGACTGGAGCTCACATCCGGAATCAAATGCTCGGGCTTTTATGGCTGAAGTCACGGAGAATGGATGTGAAGGGGAAGAGCAGACCACAAGGGACAACAGTCCGATGTGGGTGGAGAAGACGAATGATCAGACGCTTCTGGAGTTTGCGGCTCAAATGGTCAACGTGGAATCCGACCACACAATGGTTAGTCTGACTTACTCTCTTTTTCATGAATTATGCATGTTATGTGTTACTTCTAACGACAGGTTGAATCTAGTCTTAGAATCACATAAAACCATAACTGCTCAAAATGAGTCTTTAAAAGCTGATAACGCTAGCCTAAATGACATTAAGCAAGATCTTAAGGACAAGCTTAAAGCTGATGCTCAAGATGTCATAGTTCTAAAAGACAAGCTAAGTGAGCAATGTGTTAGATTAGAACTAATGTATGAGCATGTAGAGGTCTTAACCAAAGATCTTAAGACAAAAGAAGTAGAGCTAGCTGAAACTAAGGTGAAGGTTGCCGAGGCGAATAGTAAGCTAGAGAAGTTTAGGAACTCAAGTCTGAACCTAGGGAAAGTTTTAGATGCTCAGCGACAATCTAAAAAGCCTGTAGGTCTAGGATTTCATGAAATTCCTCCTCCTTTTAATGCAAACTACGTGCCTCAACCTCAGGAGCAAACTGATAAATCAGTAGACTTAGAGGACATACCTACACCTATATCTGAGCCTGTATTAGAAAATACATCTAAGGTGACTGATATAATCGTCAAGGTTAAGAAAGTCAAATTTGGGCCTTCCTCCAGTGAAACACCTGCTGGAAAACATAAAATTGATTTTAATGATCAGGACGATGAACCAGTTGCAATAGATGTACAAAAGGACCAAGACACAAGTG
Source organism: Centrapalus pauciflorus (assembly GCA_020465985.1). NCBI lineage: Eukaryota > Viridiplantae > Streptophyta > Magnoliopsida > Asterales > Asteraceae > Centrapalus > Centrapalus pauciflorus. The sequence goes on along the minus strand of JAANYP010001721.1, from coordinate 7,124 downwards.
AGACACCTAAGTCTAAGGGCACACACAAGAAGTCCATAGACAAGATGTCCTGCTTTAGATGTCATGAGAAGGGGCATGTTGCTTCTAACTGTCCGCTTAGGAAAACCGAAGTTACACCTAAGACAGGGAAGCCGATACCAGTTAAGCCCTCAACAAATGTGGCGAACACTAGTAGTTCTCAGAGTACCGAGAAAACTGTGCAGGCCGCACCAAAACAAGTTGTGAAACAAACACCGGTAAAGGTTGGACCAAAAGAAGTGGTTAGGACAAATTCACCGAATAGAGTCGTAAATCAATCTAGGTCTGGACCTCAACATCAATTTAGGAGCACAACACCTAGCAGAGCATACACTCCGGTTAGGTCACACACTCCTATTAGGCATCACACACCGGTAAGAGCTCAGGGATCACAATCTGAAATGCAATATAATCGGAATTATTCTAGAGCTCCACAACAAATGCCTACTCAAAGGCAAAGAGTGAATTTACATCACTCGGCACCACAACAAACTCCTGTTCAACGACCCAAGTCACCTGAAAGGCGAGATGGGTATTTGAAAGAGTTTAAGTATGTGGACGAGAATGGTATAACCAAGTCAGTTATGGCTTGGGTTCCCCGTGATAACTAACCTATTTTCTTTCATGTGCAGGAGATTACCACAGGTCCAAACAACAAATGGTTCGTCGACAGTGGATGCTCTAGGCACATGACAGGGGAAAGAAGTCTCCTTACAGACATCAAGGTTGGGAATCGGGGATTTGTATCATTCGCGGGAAATAAAGGAGGAAACATCACGGGTACTGGAGTGGTCACTAATGGGACGATCAAGTTGGATCAAGTTTATCATGTTGATAAACTAGTTCACAATCTCATTAGTGTATCTCAAATCTGTGATAAGAAGAATTCAGTGATGTTCACTGACACTGAAGCGTTAGTGCTAAAACCGGGGTTCAAGATTCCTGAAGAGTGGATATTGATGCGAGCACCAAGGAAGAATGACTTGTACATGCTTGATATGAACAAGCCGGAGACTTCGATGGGGCCAATCTGTCTGTTATCCAAAGCTTCGGAGACGGAATCAGTGTTGTGGCACAGACGCATGGCACATTTGCACCTAAGGAAAATGAATTATATAACGAAAAATAGGTTGGTGCAAGGTGTGCCTATGAAGAGCTTTCAGTTCGAGGACAAGTGTCTACCATGCAAGAAGGGCAAACAACATAAGAAGACACACAAGTCCAAGACTCAGAATTCCATAACCTCTACATTCGATTTGTTGCATATGGATCTCTTCGGACCAATCAACAAAAGGAGTATAGGTGGTAGTTGGTATTGTTTGGTTATCACTGACGATTACTCACGATTTTCTTGGGTTTTCTTTTTAGGTACAAAGGACGAGACGGCTTCCAAGCTCATCGGGTTCTTAGACCAAGTGGAGAATTCCTATGGAACACGGGTTAAACGGATTCGTAGTGATAATGGAACTGAGTTCAAAAACACTGTAATTGGTGTATATTGCCTCTCAAAGGGCATAGTGCATCAATTTAGTGCACCATATGAGCCTCAACAAAATTGGGTGGCCGAACGTAAAAACAGGACACTGATTGAGGCACCTAGGACTATGCTTTCGGATTTAAAGCTTCCTACCATGTTTTGGGGGGAGGCAGTGAATACCGCATGTCATATTTTAAACTGAGTCCTAACTGTCAAATCTTTGAACAAAACCTGTTATGAAATTTTGAATAAACGGCCACCTAATTTAACTGGCTTCGAACCGTTTGGGGTACCATGCACTCTTTTGCGAACAAAACATCAACCTAAGTTTGGTGAAAAGGCTGACGAAGGATACTTCCTAGGTTATGTGCCGAACTCACCAAACAAACGGGTTTTTAATAAAACAAATGGTACAGTGGAAATTGTGTATAACATTGAAGTCACAAGTTATACACATGAACCCCAAACAGGTCCGGAATGGATATTTGACTATGATAAATTATTTGAGTCATTTAACATTCCTTTGGATGAAAATGCAGGTACAATCAAAAAGGACATGGCGACGTTGCATCTGAATGACGAAGGTCATACCTTTCCGAGGACTACATTTCAATCCGAATCCGAGCCTACTACGACTGAATATGGATCTCCAGAAGTTACTAATCCATAGGCACCTTCAACTGAGAATCAGACTCAGACAACAAACTCCAACTCTGAGGAAACTGTCCACGAGGAGGAAAATGTGGAACCTGAGGCTGTTCCCCCATTAGGTGAAATAGGATCTAACTTAGGAGATAATCTGAGAGTTGACGAGATTGAGACCTCTAGGATCAACAAGAACCATCCTATAGAAAGCATCATAGGAAATCCTAACGAGGGTGTGAGGACTAGGAGTAGTTTAAATAACAACACTGTGTTGTTGTCGATGATAAATGACTCCGAGGCATATCATACATGTCTCTATTCTTGTTTCATCTCGCAAGTAGAGCCTAAGAATGTGCAAATGGAACTAAAGGATAACTCCTGGGTTGAAGCGATGCAGGAAGAACTCTCTCAGTTTAGGAAACTAGAAGTATAGGAGTTAGTTCCATTACCTCGAGCGGAAGTTGCCATAGGAACCAAATGGGTTTTTAAGTGCAAAAGAGACGATCGGGGTATAGTCACTCGCAACAAGGCTAGGTTAGTTGTAAAGGGTTTCAACCAAGAGGAGGGAATCGATTACAATGAGGTGTTTGCACCAGTAGCTAGGCTGGAAGCCATTAGGTTATTTCTGGCTTTTGCTTCCTTCAAGGGCTTTAAGGTATATCAACTAGATGTTAAGAGTGCTTTCCTATATGGAAAAGTCAAGGAGCTGGTGTACGTAGAACAGCCGCCCGGATTTACAGATCCAAAATATCCTGATAGAGTATATCGTTTAGATAAGGCTCTATATGGATTGCATCAAGCACCAAGGGCGTGGTACGAGACTCTATCCAACCATTTATTAGAAAACGGGTTTGAAAGGGGTAGGATAGATAGTACGCTGTTCGTTAAAAGAAAGGGAGAACACTTCATCTTGGTACAAGTGTACATAGATGATATCATTTTTGGATCATCAGACGAACAAATGTGCAAAGATTTCGAGAAGATGATGAAGTCGAAATTCGAGATGAATGCAATGGGAGAGTTAAATTTCTTTTTGGGGTTACAAGTTGACCAGAACAGGATGGTATGTTTATCCATCAGAATAAGTATGTCTATAACATTTTGGAACGCTTCGGGATGGAAGGAACAAAATTGACTGCCCATTTCAGCACGCCGATTCAAGTGAATCACAATCTCGGACCGGGTACTGAAAGTGATACCGATGTGGATCCGACATTATATCGGGCCATGATTGGATCACTTATGTATTTAACTGCTTCAAGACCTGACATCATGTTTGCTGTGTGTATTTGTGCTAGGTTTCAAGCTAATCCGAAGGAGATGCACATGAAAGCTGTGAAGCGGATTCTACGATACCTCAAGTCGAAACCGAAGCTGGGACTTTGGTATCACGCGGAGGGAGATCTAGAGTTGGAGGCGTTCACGGATTCTGACTACGGAGGATGCAGCTTGACGCGCAAATCAACAACTGGAGGTTGTCAATTCCTAGGAGGGAGACTGGTATCCTGGCAATGCAAGAAACAGACGTCGGTAGCCGTGTCAACGTGCGAGGCCGAGTATGTTGCTGCTGGTAGTTGCTGCTCACAGGTTCTGTGGATATAACAACAATTGCGGGATTACGGTTTGGCTTACACTCAAACTCCAATTAGGATAGATAACCAATCTACAATCGTTATCACAAATAATCCAGTTAAACACAGTAAAACAAAGCACATAGACATAAGGCATCATTTTATTCGTGATTGTGCTGAAAAGAACTTAATCAAATTGGTAAAAGTGGCAACGGACGATAATAATGCAGATTTATTTACCAAAGCATTTGATAAGTCACGATTTGAATATTTAAATTAACTAAATGGAATGCGCAACCCAGAGTAATTTGACCTTAGTGGTAGTTTATTTCCTTTTATAGCTGTAGTATTTCTTTCTTTTTATGGTAAGTTTGCTAAGTTAGGATAACTTCTATTTTTAGTAAGTAGGTTTTTTTTTTTGCTATTTCTTATGAAAAACAAAAGAAAAAAAAGAGAGAAAATCATAAAAATACAAAAAAAGAGAATATCAGAAAATGAGTTAAGTCTTAGATGCATAGGTTCAAAGTGACGAAAATTAGCACAGTCGTTACAAACTCTAAGTGTTTAGGCTTTCACACATAATGCACCTAAAATTCTAGGTGTTATACTTTATTTTAGTTAGATGTGTTGGTAGGCATAATACATATAGGGAGTCCCAAGGCTAATAAAATATTCAAGAAAAAGTCAATCGTGTCACTAACTTAGATGTATGACCAATCGGTCTTAATTTTTATGTACAAGACATACAAACTTTGAGTCTAAATGAGGTATGCAAACTTTCTGGGGATGTATAGCAACATCAAATACATCTTAAAATGGAAAGAATAGAAAAATCATACAAAATTAAAAGTCAAAAACATGTAACTCTGTTGTACGTAAGTACAGACCTGTTGCCTCTGTTTAGATTCGGGTTAGCAAGATAAGTCGCTTTGTTGTACGTCGGTACAGACCTGTCACCGCTGTCTTGCTAGCTCTAAGAATAAACCTTAAGTCAAACTAAGACACTTTGTTGTATGAAAATACAGACTTGTGTCCGATGTTTGTCTTTTGAAGAAAGTTTGCAAATACCAACAAGTTAGAATCTTTGTCTGTATGCCTTGATCATAAAAGTATGTCTATGTCTGAGTCACGTAAGATAATTTCATGATAAATAAAAATGCCAAGGGATATTCCGAAATGTAGCATGTTTAAAGGGGTAAATACCAACAATCGGCTAAATGGGTATTTCACGACAAACAATCAAAGGAATCAAAAATTCCTAGGTGTGAAAGTTTAAGTACTGAAAGTGAGTATCTGACACCGCTATCTGATTGAACCATTCTTTGACTATACTCATCAAAAATATTTTGTTTAGCGTTTAGCATAGATTGTAAGTTGTAATAAATGCAGTTTAAGTCTAAATTAAATTTTTGGTCAAAATTTTAAAAATTTTATTTTCACTTATTTTTATTTTATTTTATTTTACCTTATTTTATTTTATTTTATTTTATTTTTATTTTTATTTTTCTTAGGAAAAAGGTCAAAAATAACTGAGGGTGCATTCACAGTTGAATAAAAATAAACACTACGTGAAAATCTTGTGCTTAGGGTAAAGGATTTGGCATAGTTTATTCCGTTACACAATAACGTTGAAAAGGTTGAAAAAGTTGAATTTATTTCAAAATTTTCGAAATTTTCTAAGTGTTTGGGTAATTCGAGTTTAGGTCAAACTCGAAATCGGCTGATCTCGAATCTGTCAGTAGATTCGAATCTGTCATTAGACTCGAAGGTAGGTGTTATAAATAGGTTAACAGTAATTGTCATTACTCTATCTGTTTTCGAATCTGTTCCTCGAATCTATCTGGCGATCTCGAATCAATTTCTCTCGAGTCTACCGTTTTCACTAAAAAACACTATTCGTCGAGTTTCTTGCTTGTGTGTTCGATTCTACTGATACATCTAGGTATAAACAACTGGGTTGTACAAGATTCAAGTAGTTTTATACACCATTTAAGTCAAAATCACCAATTTTTGAAGGTTTGATGGTCGAAATCGTGTTTTTCAAAATTACAAAGTCTGGACCGGTAAAAAGTCAAATTAAAGGCAAATATCTGTAATTCGGACCTAGTTGGACTAATGTATGTGATTTTCTAAGTTCAAAATGGTTAAAATCATAGTGTTTGGTGATGATATGGGCCGACGAGTTCGAATCTGTTCCTGACCAGTCTCGAGTTTGTCAGTAAACTCGAGAAGGTCATTAGATTCGAGTGTGCAATCAAACTCGAAAAGGGGTTTCTTCGAATCTGTTTATTCGAATCAGCCATTTTATTTGTATTATTCAATTTAAAATTAATTAAACTTGTAGAAATTCATTTGTGTTGGATTTTGTACTTAAACAAGTTCAAAATAAAACAAATTTGAATTTAAGCAAGTTTATTAATTTTTAATAATTCTAATACTTTATCTATTGTGCAGATATGGTTGATCGAGTATTCATGCCTAAGCATAATATGGTCATTCCCCCCGCCCATCATATCCCTGAGGCACAGGGTTTCCGTCAGATGATGGATTTCCTAGTGGAATCTAGGATTGCGTTTGCATTGTCGCATAACATTCAGATCATAATTCCATATGTACGACAGTTTTACGAGCACTTACAAGTTGACTGTTCCGTCACTCCAACAGTTCTGAGAAGAAGGATAGCAGGACAGCCATTGGTGTTTTCTGCTGATATGCTGCGTCAGGTTCTGCAGCTAGGATCTCAGGAAGAAGAGTCTGGGCCTATAGACTTTCCCTTAAGTATTAGGCAAGCAGCTTTTCTGAGGATGGGTTACAGCTTGGATGTTACTAAAACATCGTATATGAAGCAAAATGATGCTCATCCGGCACTTCTTGCCGAACTTGCCACAACAAAATGAGATTCAGAGTGTAGCGGTAATTGACAAAAGGATTTTCGCTGACTGTTCTGCGCATAGAGGAAGGTTGGTAGTTCCAGTCGAACGACCATTGTTTGGGGCAGTTATAGACAGGAACTTTGAAGAACCGGATAATGCCAACTGGGCAGGTGAAGTAGAGGTTCAACTTCGACAGCCACAACAACAGCAGCAACAACCGCGTGCTCAGCAACAGCGGAGACGCCAAAGAGCTACCGCGAGTCAAACTCAGGCAACTAGGCCTTCTACAAGTCAACAGCAAGAGGTACAAGAGGCAGGGCCTTCAAGTACACCAGCAGAACCAATTCCGACATCCGATCAGTTGTGTCAAACGCTGCATGAGATATGGGAAGCGGGTCCTAATGCAAATGAAGAAATAACTGCCGAGCTTATTGATCAATTGTTACAGCCTCCGGAAGGAGAAGATGATGTGCTTAGGGAAATAGATGAATATCAACCTCCTCAAACCGGTACTGACATGTCATCGTCAGCTACTGAGTC
>JAANYP010001719.1:0-16731 GCA_020465985.1 Centrapalus pauciflorus | reverse complement strand
TGGAATATCTGTTGATGAAGAAAAGGTAAAGGCTATTCAAGATTGGCCAACTCCAAAGTGCGTAAGTGATGTGATGAGTTTTCATGGTCTTGCAAGTTTTTATCGCCGATTTGTGAAAAACTTTAGCACCTTGGCATCACCACTCACCGAAGTGATTAAAAAGAATGTTGGTTTTAAATGGGGCAAAGAGCAAGAGCAAGCTTTTGAAAAACTGAAGTTTCATTTAACTCATGCTCCTTTGATTTCTTTGCCAAATTTTGATAAAACTTTTGAGATTGAGTGTGATGCATCGGGTGTTGGAATTGGTGCGGTTTTAATGCAAGAAGGAAAACCATTGGCATATTTTAGTGAAAAGTTAAGTGGTGCAATTTTAAACTATCCCACATATGACAAAGAGATGTATGCCTTGGTTCGAGCACTAAAAACTTGGCAACACTATTTGTGGACCAAGGAGTTTGTCATTCATTCTGATCATGAGTCCTTGAAGTTTCTAAAAGGACAACAAAAGCTCAACAAGAGACATGCTAGGTGGATGGAGTTTCTTGAGACATTTCCATATGTCATCCGATTCAAGAAAGGTAAGGAAAATATTGTGGCTGATGCACTTTCACGAAAGTACTCTTTACTCTCTTCTCTTGACTCTAAAATTCTAGGTTTTGAACAAATCAAAGAGTTGTATCGTGAAGATGTGGATTTTGGTATGATTTTTCAAAGTTGTGAAAAGGGCTCTTTTGAAAAGTTTTTCATACATGATGGATTTTTGTTCAAAGAATCAAAGCTTTGCATTCCAAACACTTCTTTACGTGAACTTTTGGTTTGGGAGGCACATAGTGGAGGTCTTATGGGTCATTTTGGTGTGGCAAAAACATTGAATATTTTGCAGGAACATTTCTTTTGGCCAAAAAATGAAAGTTTATGTTGGAAAAGTTTGTGAAAAGTGCATTGTTTGTAAACAAGCCAAATCAAAGGTTCAACCTCATGGTTTATACACTCCTCTGCCTATACCAAGTGAACCATGGGTTGATCTTTCTATGGATTTTGTGTTGGGATTGCCAAGAAATAAAAATGGCAAAGATTCGATATTTGTGGTTGTTGATCGGTTTTCGAAAATGGCGCATTTCATTCCATGCAATCGAACCAATGATGCCTCACATATTTCAGATTTGTTTTTCAAAGAAGTGGTTAGATTGCATGGCATGCCAAGAACTATCGTCTCGGATCGGGACACAAAGTTTTTAAGTTACTTTTGGAAAACGTTGTGGGAAAAATTGGGAACAAAGCTTTTGTTTTCTACAACTTGTCATCCCCAAACGGATGGACAAACTGAAGTTGTGAATCGTACACTTGGTACTTTATTAAGATCAATAGTGGGGAGAAATGTGAAAACTTGGGAGCAATGCTTACCCCATGTTGAGTTTGCATATAATCGAAATGTGCATTCTGCTACTAAGTTTTCACCTTTCGAGATTGTGTATGGATTTAAGCCATTAACTCCTATGGATTTAAATCCTTTACCTGTGAATGAGTATTTGAATTTAGATGGCAGGAAGAAGGCGGAATTTGTCAAGCAAATCCATGAGCAGGCAAAACACAACATTGAAGAGCGCACCAAGAAGTATGAACAACAAGCAAACAAGGGAAAAAGAAAGATTATTTTTGTACCAGGAGATTGGGTGTGGCTTCATTTGCGGAAGGAACGGTTTCCAACAAAACGGAAGTCAAAGGTAATGCCAAGAGGAGATGGACCATTTCAAGTGTTGCAGAAAATCAATGACAATGCTTACAAACTTGATCTTCCAGATGAGTATAATGTTCATGATGTTTTTAATGTAACTGACTTGACTCTGTTTGATGCAGGTGAAGATTTGAGGACAAATCACTTTCAAGAGGAGGGGAATGATGAGAACCTGTCCAGGGACCGGGATGACGAAGATCCGTTAAGGTGGAAGATCGGACCTATCACAAGATCAAAATCCAAGATGTTCCAGGATGCTCTCAATGGAATGATTAAATATTGTCGGAATCAAGCTCCCGTTTGTTCGCAAAACAACCAAGCACGCTTCCTAATGTTGATCCAAGTTGAAGACTAATATTAGTCCAAGTTTTGGAGCCCAAGTTCTCACTTTAATCCACAAAAGCCCAAAAATAAATAAAATTCGGCCAAGCCCACCCATGTGCATTGTTTTGGCCATAACTTCCTCATTTTAAGCCACATTTGAGTGAAATAAAAGCCCACTTCAACCTTAGCCTTTTTCCTATATTTCAAGAATAAAAAGGGCCCAAAATATGTCCTTAGCCACATCCATGAATCTGCCCATAAAGGTGTCCATGTTAAAGAACTTGTCAAAGATTAAATTCAAGGCATTTTGAAGGTTTTCTCAACATTATGGTCATTTACTTGGAGGAGGTAAAGAGATAGAAGTTACTTGCATGATTAATACCTACTAGAAGCTTCAAGTGGTGAAATGTCAATAATGCCCTTTTGATAAGTAGTCTTGCTTATTTGATAGCTTATCTTGATAGCTTGTGCAACTTATCTAGATAAGTAGTTGGTCTTATATTTTCTCCTATAAATAGGCACTCAATGTAACCATTTCAATCATCCTTCATTTTTGAGTAAAATTGTGAGTTTTTAACTCTTATTGTTCCTTACGAACTTTCAGAACTTATCGAGTGTTTTAGCTTGTGGCGTTCGAAACTTATCAATCAACTTGGTGGGGTTGATTGTGGCGTTCTCTATACCAAAGTTCTTGCCTCGTATATAGGCAACGGGTCGCGGTTCCACTTATACCAAGGTTCTTGTCTTGTTTATAGACAATGGGTCGCGGTCCTATCCAAGTTACTTGAAACAACCATTAGAACGATCGGGCAATCGTGATCTATCACACATTCCTCGGGTGAGATCACATCATTAAGGCAGGCATATCATTAACAAGAAATGTACCCGTGACGACGTCAGCAGTCTCTTTTGCCTCTTCGGCTGTCATCTGGAAGGATCTCGGTTGATTCCTCGGAGCAGAGGAACCCTTAACTGATTGCTGAGGTGAAGATGTGGGCGGAGGAACATATCGAGGCCGAGTACAATCTTTAGCATGATGCCCCAACGTAACGCAATTTCGACAAGCCTCATCGCGTCTAGGACATTCTGACCTGTCGTGACCATTCTGTTTACAGCAGTAACACTTAATGAACGCAGGATCGCATTTCCCTTCGTGAATTTGCTTGCAGCGAGGACAAGCAGGTTTTGGCGTCGAGGACACAGCATACGACTTAGCTTTCTTGGATGACTGCTTATCTCCCTTCTTCGAACTTTCATACTTCCTTTCAGCTTTCTCAGATTTCTCCTTCTTATTAGATTTGGCAATGAAAGGACATGCGCGCTCAGGATAGATTTCAAGCTCACCTACCCTAGCAATTTCCACTGCCTCAATATAACTTTTCGGTCTGCCGGACTTCACAAACTTCCGGATTTCTCGATCCAGACCATCCACAAACAAATCCCTTCTTCTTTCGTCAGTATCAACGGGGTGATCAGATAATAGTGAGAGCCTGGTAAATTCCAGCTCATAGTCCGTCACGGATCTTGTACCTTGCTGAAAAGATAGCAGGGTTTTCTCCATCTGGCGCTTGACATCCTGGGGACAGTATTTCTCCTTCAAATGAATCTTAAATTGTTCCCAAGTAATGGATTTCTCCATTGCTTCAGACATGGGATTCGTAATCGACTTCCACCAACGGCCAGCTCCATCTTCCAACATTCCTGTTGCAAACGTCACCTTGTCTTCCTCATTACACTTGGAGAGTTTGAACGCTTTCTCCACATTCGCGACCCAGTCCATAGCCTTAACAGGATCAGATGACCCCGCAAACGTACGAGCTCCACACTTTTTGAAATCAACAAACGTACACTCACGTCCTACCTTAACGTGATGGTCAGAAGAGTCAGTCTCACTTTCATCAGAGGACACATGTCTATGCTTCCTCTTCCTGTCTTTCTTTGGCTTTGCTAACATTTCTTCCCTATGCTTCAGTTCTAATTCTTGTAACTTAAGTTCTCGAAACCTAAGTTCTTCTTCACGGCGTTTAAATTCCATTTCGCGCTGGTTTACTTCATCAGTCTGCATCACTGCTTTACCCTTGGTCAACAATTCCTTAATCTCCCTAAATCTGTCTTCAACTGCCATATCAGTCTGCAGTCGGTTCCTATCCATCATAAGCTGCATTTGCCTACGGTTATCCTCATTCAACTTATGAACGAGGTCAATCAATTGAGCCTGCTGGGGAGGCACAGGGGTGGCAGTACTGCTTGAGTCATTAGCAGTGTTCTCAGGGTCAGTGCCTAAGTCTTCTACGTGAACAGATTCTTTGTGTTGATCAGCTGCAGCATCAGCAGCTTTATCAACCCTTGAGGAACCGGCAACAGTCGGATTCTTATCAGCCATTGGCTGAAAAATATAAAGGAAATAGCTATTATTTCCTGATTCAATAAGCACAATTCAAGTCATAATTCCTACATCAGATAATCATATCTAAATTCATAGATATGAAGGCAGTCAGTTAGTCAGGCAGATACAAAGTCAAGTCAAGGTCAAGTCAGTATCAAGCAGTCAATCCCTTCCCCATCCGATCAGTCATCATTTGCCTATCTTAGGTCAAGTTGTGTGGGTAGTCCTTTACTAATTAGGTTACCCTAGGCCTCGGTGACTTGTTCGGGAATTCAGAGTCACATAGTCCATATCATACCAGTAGTTTAAGTATCGGGTGGCCAATCCGATGATTAAACTGCTGCTCTGATACCAACTTTGTAACATCCAATTTTCCACAAACAGTACACGACAAAATATTTCATTTCATAATAATATTAATTGTTTGATACCACAGGCCCATCAGCAAAATACTTAGTTACAACAATAATTTAAAGATCAAATGGTGGTCTAACTAGCTTCTAAAATCTTCAATCAGAGTGCGGAAGACTGAACAAGCTACCCGAGACCGCATCGTCTTTACAAAATAGGCATCATCAAAAGTCCAAGGTCTGCTATTCATCAAAATCCAGATTCACTTAGCCTGGGATGAACTACCTGCTATGATCTTGCCTTTATCAGCTTTTCCTGAAAAGGAGTTGTCATGACAGAGTAAGCTAACAAAGCTTAGTGAGTTAACAGAGTTCCACTAAATACCACACACATATAACATACTATCAGATCCTGTCTGTCAACACGTCAGAGACGGCAATTAGGTTGGGAGACAACCCGGTCAGTATTCCCATATGTAAGGCCGAAGCCCTACGGGAAGTGTATGGAAACAAGTCAGATAGGAAAGGAATCTGCAGAATTCCCTCCTGTGAATGGAGATCTCACATTCGGTCCGGTCGGATGATGCAATATGCAACGGCAAGTATATAAACAGTCAAGTAAGCAGTAAGCATGATGCGTATTTACATAATATGTAAAAGTGAACATGCAATCAAGGCATTTCAAATGTCTAATTCAGTAATGGCAACATACGTTTCTATGATACAATATAGTATTAAAGAAACATGCAGCAATCAATCAGTAGTTTCCATACAGTCAGTACATTCACCAATAAGTATCAAAATATATGTAAGTAATTAATGAAATCTGTCACTCACAGTGGTCCGTTGTCAGATAATGCTTAACAAGTTAAGCGGTTCAGTTTACTCTGTCAGAACGACGGGTCCCTGCATTTCAGTTTCAAGTCTGGTATATTAATGTCAAGTCTGAGTTATAATCTAAATAACCCTAGTTACATGTTCCGGTTATTATCAATTTTTGGCTGTCGAGTCTGAGGTAGTACTTATCGTCCCAAAGTGAGTCTTATTCTTAACAGATCAATATGATACCTAATTACACATATGTGGGGCCTTGCAACGAGGCCAATCATATTACTAACTAGGTGAATCATGACATTCATTTTCTAAGAGTTCATTCAATATTAAATGATACCTTTAATACAATAGGTTGTTTAATCACATAATCTGATTTAGGAATTGATATTTTGACTTGGAATTAAACCAGATTCAAATATGGAAACATAGACTCGAACTCATACATATTCGAATCTAGGATGTTAGATTCGAACATATAGATTCGAAACTAGCTTCATTCGAGTCTAGTCAATCAGATTCGAAACAACCATTTCAAGTCAAAGGGAGTTAGATTCGAAGCCTTTAAATTCTAGGGATAGATTCGAATAGGCTAATAGATTCGAACGGCTGAATAGATTCGAACAGGATAATAGATTCGAAATCAGGCTTAGACTCGAAGCTATTAGATTCGAACATACTCACCCTCGATTCTAGGTGTTTTAGATTCGAGACATGCATATAATTCGAGTCTAGATGAAGCTCTCGAATCTGTTCATCGGATTTCCAGATTTTAACTACAAAACTTGAACAAAATGAGGGAAAAATAGTTGCTAACCTTCGTCCAAGCTATAGCCTTCGTTTATGGATGATTTCCAAGCAAGAACAGGTCCTAAACGAGGGCAAATCAGCTTCAAATGAAGGAAAAATGAACAGATTCGAAAATGCTCTTCAAAACCGAGCCAAAAGTCAGAAAAACGGTCGATCTTACCTCAAATTCGGACGAAATCAAACACGAAATGGTAGATTCGCGAAGAACTCGACGATCTCTATCCAATGGCGTATGTAACACGAGAATCCGACGGTTCGATTTGAAGAAAAGCTAGAGAGAAGGAGGAGAGTGTAGAGAGAGAAGGAGAATCAACTTTCCAAACTTTGAAAAGTGAGGAGTGTAACTCCTATTTATAGGGAAATAGGGAAAATCAGATATTCTACTGAATATTTCCGGAATTGTCCAACTTTTATTTCCCGACAAACCGATTTGCATTTCAGATGCAAATTATTAGCAAAGGAGTTCTAAATCTGCAACAATTGTCTTTTAGTAAATTTTAACTCATTTTAGTCAGTTTCGCTATTTTCAGTCATTAAATTGTCATTTAGCTGAATTTTAATTATAACTTAATATAATTAGTTATTTCAGATTCACATTATCAGCTATTTACTAATAATTGGATAAAATTTGCTTTATTATCCAAAGACTGATGCTGTAATATATACTTATTAAATTTCGGGCCGTTACATTTTCTTTACCCTTTTTGTATTTGATCACATAAGGAAATGACTCAATGAATTCAACCCATTTGATATGCCTCCTACTCAAATTAGCTTGCCCCTTAAGGTACTTAAGAGACTCATGATCCGTATGAACCACAAATTCCTTAGGCCTTAAGTAATGCTGCCATGTTTGCAAAGATCTAACCAATGCATAAAGCTCTTTTTCATAAGTGGAATAATTCAAGTGAGCCCCCTTTAATTTTTCACTAAAATATGCAATTGGTCTACCTTCTTGAATCAAAATATGCAATTGGTCTACCTTCTTGAATCAAAATATGCAATTGGTCTACCTTCTTGAGGAGAGGAAATATTTTACTCTTGATTTTACAGATTAAAAGATGGAAGATAATCAACCCCTTCCTAACATTCAAGTCCAAGCTCTCATGGCTGAAATGCGACGTTTAATGACTGACGAGTTTAATCAAATCCATGAAAGAATGGATAGATTGGAGGCACGTGGACCTCATGCTCCACCACCATCACAAGTTTCTGATGAAAATCATGAAGATGACGCTCAAGATGATGAATGGGATAGAGGATCTGAAAGAAGGAGGCATAGAAGAAACCATGGTGCTAATAGAGGACTCAACAACATTAAGATGAGAATTCCACAATTTCAAGGAAAGAGTGATCCAGAAGCGTATTTGGACTGGGAAAAAAAGGTTGAACTGATTTTTGCATGTAATAATTATCGCGAGGATCAAAAGGTGAAAGTAGCAGCAATTGAATTCACAGATTACGCTATAGTATGGTGGGATCAATTAGTCACCAACCGAAGAAGAAATGGAGAAAGGCCTATTTCTACATGGGTTGAAATGAAGGCTGTTATGCGTAAAAGGTTTGTTCCCTCTCACTATTTTCGAGACTTGTATCGCAAATTACAATCTTTGAATCAGGGAGCAAAGTCTGTGGATGATTATTACAAAGAGATGGAGATTGCCATGATTAGAGCAAATATTGAAGAAGATAGGGAAGCAACAATGGCAAGATTCTTGAGTGGCTTGAATCAAGATATTTCTAATGTCGTGGAGTTGCAATATTGTTTAGACCTTGAAGAGATGGTTCATACGGCCATGAAAGTTGAAAGACAATTGAGGAGAAGAAATAGTTTTTCTAAGGGAAGTACGTCCAACTCTCAATATTCTCATAGGCCAAAAGGGGAGACATCTAAAGGTACCTTTTCTACACCTTTAAAGAACCAAGATGATGCCACAAAAGGTAGGGAAATGGGCAAAGGCAAAGGTATCGTTTCTACCCCTACACGAACTCGTGAAATTAAATGTTTTCGTTGTCTAGGTGTGGGGCACATTGCTTCACAATGCCCAAACAAAAAAGTTATGCTTCTTCATGAAAGTGGTGAAATAGAGTCTGAAAATGAAAATGAGGATGTTTCGGATGATGAAGAGGACTTGGAGCAAACCGAGGCAGAAAGCGGAGAGCTCTTGGTGGTCAAGAAAGTTTTAAACATACAAGCCAAGGTGGAAGACACACAACAACGAGAAAATATCTTCCATACGCGATGTTTGGTGCAAGGTAAAGTATGTAGCCTCATTATTGATGGTGGGAGTTGTACCAATGTTGTGAGTAACGAGGTAATTGAGAAGCTGAATTTGCGCACGTTGAAGCATCCACACCCATATAAGCTTCAATGGTTGAATGAATGTGGCGAAGTGAAGGTGACTAAACAGGCCTTGATCACATTTTCCATCGGAAAGTACAAAGACGAAGTGATGTGTGACGTGGTTCCAATGCAAGTAAGTCATATACTACTTGGTAGACCTTGGCAATTTGATAGGAAAGTTATCTATGATGGCTTTCTTAATCAATATATGCTTAAAGATCATGAAAAGAAAGTAGTTCTTGTCTCCCTAACCCCACAACAAGTGCAGGAGGACCAAATTAAAATGATCACTTCAAGGCGAGCTTGGGAGGATGAGAGGAAAAATAATGAGTGCAAAGAGAAAAAAATGAGCAGTAAAAATAAAGCAAAGAGTGTTGAGGGTGAGAAAAGTGAGACAAATGATGATGAAAAAAGAGAGTGTGTCAAGAAGAATTTCTTTGCAAAAACGAGTGAAGTTAAGAGAGCGATTGACGAAAAAAAAAGAGTGATAGTGTTGGTATTCAAGGAAGCTTGTACATATGCTGAAAAACTAACCAACAATCCGCCAAGTTTTGTTGTGAATATTTTGCAGGAATACCAAGATGTCTTCCCAAAGGAAGAACCAAGTGGTTTACCACCTTTACGAGGGATCGAGCATCGCATTGATTTCATTCCAGGGGCTGCTCTACCAAACCGTCCAGCCTATAGAGCTAATCCCGAGGAGACACGAGAAATCCAAAGGCAAGTGGAGGATTTGCTTTCAAGAGGAAGAATTCGAGAATCCATGAGTCCATGTGCTGTACCGGTCATTGTGGTACCCAAGAAGTCAGGTGAATGGAGAATGTGTATGGACTGTAGAGCCATCAACAAAATAACGGTAAAGTATCGCTACCCTATTCCAAGGTTAGATGATATGTTGGATGAGTTGCATGGTGCTAAGATCTTCTCAAAAATTGATTTGAAAAGTGGCTATCATCAAATTCGAATTAATGAAGGTGATGAATGGAAAACAGCTTTTAAAACAAAGTTTGGTTTGTATGAGTGGTTAGTTATGCCCTTTGGACTAACTAATGCTCCGAGTACATTCATGAGGTTAATGAATCATGTTTTACGAGAGTACATTGGTAAGTTTGTCGTGGTCTATTTTGATGATATCCTGATTTATAGCATTAATGTTGAAGTTCACTTGGAACATTTGCGTATTGTTTTGGAAACTTTAAGAAAAGAGTCATTATTTGCTAATTTTCCCATGTGCATTGTTTTGGCCATAACTTCCTCATTTTAAGCCCAATTTGAGTGAAATAAAAGCCCACTTCAACCTTAGACTTTTTACTATATTTTCAAGAATAAAAAAGGCCCAAAATATGCCCTTAGCCACGTCCATGAATCTGCCCATAAAGGTGTCCATGTTAATGAACTTGTCAAAGATTAAATTCAAGGCATTTTGAAGGTTTTCTCAACATTATGGCCATTTACTTGGAGGAGATAAAGAGATAGAAGTTACTTGCATGATTAATACCTACTAGAAGCTTCAAGTGGTGAAATGTCAATAATGCCCTTTTGATAAGTAGTCTTGCTTATTTGATAGCTTATCGTGATAGCTTGTACAACTTATCTAGATAAGTAGTTGGTCTTATATTTTCTCCTATAAATAGGCACTCAATGTAACCATTTCAATGATCCTTCATTTTGAGTAAAATTGTGAGTTTTTAACTCTTATTGTTCCTTACGAACTTTTAGAACTTATCGAGTGTTTTAGCTTGTGGCGTTCGAAACTTATCAATCAACTTGGTGGGGTTGATTGTGGCGTTCTCTATACCAAAGTTCTTGCCTCGTATATAGGCAACGGGTCGCGGTTCCACTTATACCAAGGTTCTTGTCTCTTTATAGACAACGGGTCGCGGTCCTATCCAAGTTACTTGAAACAACCATTAGAACGATCGGGCAATCGTGATCTATCACACATTCATCGGGTGAGATCACATCATTTGGTATCAGAGCCAGGTTCTATTGGTTTGTTTTCTACTTTATATTTCCTTCGTATCATCTTTCACTTACTTTCTCTTCGTCCTTTCATTTTTAATTTCTTCTCTTCATCCTTGCATTGTGGTTCATGTTTGTAGTGGATCTTGTCAAAAATTGACTTGGTTGCTACTTATTGATTTTTTTGGGGATCATACGAGTTCTTTAGTTTTTTTTGTTTATTCTTACTTTGCATCATTTGTTCCTAAAACAAAAAGAAGCAAAAAAAAAAGGATGAAAAAAAAGCAAAAAAAAGGAAGAAAAAGAAAACGCAAAAAAAAGTAAAAAAAAAAAGATAAAAAAAGGGTTAAAAAAAACGCAAAAGAAAAGGAAAAAAAAGGAACGCAAAGTAAATTATTATTCTTGTTAGTTTTCTTTATTTTCATTTCATTTCCTTTTCTATTTACCTTTACGTATTACTAGCATTGCTCATCTTGTTATATTTGGTTTTGTCAAATCTCTTCTTAAAGTTGTTTGGTATGTTTTGAATTCCTCAAGGCCACAAGCCCACTTGATTTTGATTTCTTTTAGTTTGTTTTGAACTTTAAGAGTTATAAAGAGTGGTAAAAGGCGGTGTGGTAAGATCATTAGAGGGTAAAAGCCAAATACAACGTACACGAGAATCGAGTGAACATAATTTTGAGTGAAACACGTAAGGGAGTGCGGGGAGGAAAATAATATTTTTATTGTTATTACTTTTTGTCTTCTATTTAGCAGGCAAAACACAACATTGAAGAGCGCACCAAGAAGTAAGAACAACAAGCAAACAAGGGAAAAAGAAAGATTATTTTTGAACCAGGAGATTGGGTGTGGCTTCATTTGCGGAAGGAACGGTTTCCAACAAAACGAAAGTCAAAGTTAATGGCAAGAGGAGATGGACCATTTCAAGTGTTGCAGAAAATCAATGACAATACTTACAAACTTGATCTTCCAGATGAGTATAATGTTCATGATGTTTTTAATGTAACTGACATGACTCTGTTTGATACAGGTGAAGATTTGAGGACAAATCACTTTCAAGAGGAGGGGAATGATGAGAACCTGTCCAAGGACCGAGATGACCAAGATCCGTTAAGGTGGAAGATCGGACCTATCACAAGATCAAAATCCAAGATGTTCCAGGATGCTCTCAATGGAATGATTAAATATTGTCGGAATCAAGCTCCCGTTTGTTCGCAAAACAACCAAGCACGCTTCCTAATGTTGATCCAAGTTGAACACTAATATTAGTCCAAGTTTTGGAGCCCAAGTTCTCACTTTAATCCACAAAAGCCCAAAAATAAATAAAATTCGGCCAAGCCCACCCATGTGCATTGTTTTGGCCATAACTTCCTCATTTTAAGCCCAATTTGAGTGAAATAAAAGCCCACTTCAACCTTAGCCTTTTTCCTATATTTTCAAGAATAAAAAAGGCCCAAAATATGTCCTTAGCCACGTCCATGAATCTGCCCATAAAGGTGTCCATGTTAATGAACTTGTCAAAGATTAAATTCAAGGCATTTTGAAGGTTTTCTCAACATTATGGCCATTTACTTGGAGGAGATAAAGAGATAGAAGTTACTTGCATGATTAATACCTACTAGAAGCTTCAAGTGGTGAAATGTCAATAATGCCCTTTTGATAAGTAGTCTTGCTTATTTGATAGCTTATCGTGATAGCTTGTACAACTTATCTAGATAAGTAGTTGGTCTTATATTTTCTCCTATAAATAGGCACTCAATGTAACCATTTCAATCATCCTTCATTTTTGAGTAAAATTGTGAGTTTTTAACTCTTATTGTTCCTTACGAACTTTTAGAACTTATCGAGTGTTTTAGCTTGTGGCGTTCGAAACTTATCAATCAACTTGGTGGGGTTGATTGTGGCGTTCTCTATACCAAAGTTCTTGCCTCGTATATAGGCAACGGGTCGCGGTTCCACTTATACCAAGGTTCTTGTCTCTTTATAGACAACGGGTCGCGGTCCTATCCAAGTTACTTGAAACAACCATTAGAACGATCGGGCAATCGTGATCTATCACACATTCATCGGGTGAGATCACATCAGAACGTATGATAGACACTGTTGAAACTGGACAATTGCTGCTGCATGTTCCCCTTGATTACTTGCATCGCTCAGGACTGCTGTGAGTGACAGATTGCATTACTTACTTTCATTTGTTTCGGTACTTATTGGTGATTGATAGTGACTTGTATGGAAACATCTTGTGTTGCTTGTACCTTGATTACTTAATTGTATGTTAGGAACGTATGATAGACATTTCTGAAACTGAACAACTGTTGCTGCATGTTCCTTGATTACTTGCATTGCTTAGGACCGCTGTGACTGACAGATTGCATTACTTACTTGCATATGTTTCGGTACTTATTGGTGATTGTTACTAACTTGTATGGAAGCATTTGCAGCTGCTTGTTCCTTGATTACTTAATTGTATGCTAGGAACGTATGATAGACACTGCTGAAACTGGACAATTGCTGCTGCATATTCCCCTTGATTACTTGCATTGCTCAGGACTGCTGTGAGTGACAGATTGCATTACTTACTTGCATATGTTTCGGTACTTATTGGTGATTGTTACTAACTTGTATGGAAGCATTTGCAGCTGCTTGTTCCTTGATTACTTAATTGTATGTTAGGAACGTATGATAGACACTGCTGAAACTAGACAACTGCTGCTGCATGTTCCTTGATTACTTGCATTGCTCAGGACCGCTATGAGTGACAGATTGCGTTACTTACTTGCATATGTTTCGGTAGTTATTGTTGATTGTTACTGACTTGTATGGAAACATCTGCTGCTTGTTCCTTGATTACTTAATTATATGTTAGGAACGTATGATAGACATTTCTGAAACTTAACAACTGCTGCTGCATGTTCCTTGATTTCTTGCATTGCTTAGGACCGCTGTGAGTGACAGATTGCATTACTTACTTGCATATGTTTGGGTACTTATTGGTGATTGTTACTAACTTGCATGGAAACATCTGCAACCGCTTGTTCCTTGATTACTATGTTAGGAACGTATGATAGACACTGCTGAAACTGGACAATTGTTGCTGCATATTCCCCTTGATTACTTGCATTTCTCAGGACTGCTGTGAGTGACAGATTGCATTACTTACTTACATTTGTTTCGGTACTTATTGGTGATTGGTACTGACTTGTATGGAAACATCTGCTGCTGCTTGTTCCTTAATTACTTAATTGTATGTTAGGAACGTATGATAGACACTGCTGAAACTGGATAACTGCTGCTGCATGTTCCTTGATTACTTGCTTTGCTCTGGACCGCTGTAAGTGACAGATTGCATTACTTACTTGCATATGTTTCGGTACTTATTGGTGATTGTTACTGACTTGTATGGAAACATCTGATGCTGCTTGTTCCTTGATTACTTAATTGTAAGTTAGGAACGTATGA
This sequence comes from Centrapalus pauciflorus, assembly GCA_020465985.1. NCBI lineage: Eukaryota > Viridiplantae > Streptophyta > Magnoliopsida > Asterales > Asteraceae > Centrapalus > Centrapalus pauciflorus. The sequence continues at coordinate 2,527 of JAANYP010001719.1, read as the reverse complement.
TAGACACTGCTGAAACTGGACAACTGCTGCTGCATTTTCCTTGATTACTTGCATTGCTCAGGACCGCTTTGAATGACAGATTGCGTTACATACTTGCATATGTTTCGGTAGTAATTGTTGATTGTTACTGACTTGTACGGAAACATCTGCTGCTTGTTCCTTGATTACTTAATTATATGTTAGGAACGTATGATAGACATTTCTGAAACTGAACAACTGCTGCTGCATGTTCCTTGATTACTTGCATTGCTTAGGACCGCTGTGAGTGACAGATTGCATTACTTACTTGCATATGTTTCGGTACTTATTGGTGATTGTTACTAACTTGTATGGAAACATTTGCAGCTGCTTGTTCCTTGATTACTTAATTGTATGCTAGGAACGTATGATAGACACTGGTGAAACTGGACAATTGCTGCTGCATATTCCCCTTGATTACTTGCATTGCTCAGGACTGCTGTGAGTGACAGATTGCATTACTTACTTGCATTTGTTTCGGTACTTATTGGTGATTGATACTGACTTGTATGGAAAAATCTGCTGCTGCTTGTTCCTTGATTACTTAATTGTATGTTAGGAACGCATGATAGACACTGCTGAAACTAGACAACTGCTGCTGCATGTTCCTTGATTACTTGCATTGCTCAGGACCGCTATGAGTGACAGATTGCGTTACTTACTTGCATATGTTTCGGTAGTTATTGTTGATTGTTACTGACTTGTATGGAAACATCTGCTGCTTGTTCCTTGATTACTTAATTATATGTTAGGAACGTATGATAGACATTTCTGAAACTTAACAACTGCTGCTGCATGTTCCTTGATTTCTTGCATTGCTTAGGACCGCTGTGAGTGACAGATTGTATTACTTACTTGCATATGTTTGGGTACTTATTGGTGATTGTTACTAACTTGCATGGAAACATCTGCAGCTGCTTGTTCCTTGATTACTATGTTAGGAACGTATGATAGACACTGCTGAAACTGGACAATTGTTGCTGCATATTCCCCTTGATTACTTGCATTTCTCAGGACTGCTGTGAGTGACAGATTGCATTACTTACTTACATTTGTTTCGGTACTTATTGGTGATTGGTACTGACTTGTATGGAAACATCTGCTGCTGCTTGTTCCTTGATTACTTAATTGTATGTTAGGAACGTATGATAGACACTGCTGAAACTGGATAACTGCTACTGCATGTTCCTTGATTACTTGCTTTGCTCTGGACCGCTGTAAGTGACAGATTGCATTACTTACTTGCATATGTTTCGGTACTTATTGGTGATTGTTACTGACTTGTATGGAAACATCTGATGCTGCTTGTTCCTTGATTACTTAATTGTAAGTTAGGAACGTATGATAGACACTGCTGAAACTGGACAACTGCTGCTGCATTTTCCTTGATTACTTGCATTGCTCAGGACCGCTTTGAATGACAGATTGCGTTACTTACTTGCATATGTTTCGATAGTAATTGTTGATTGTTACTGACTTGTACGGAAACATCTGCTGCTTGTTCCTTGATTACTTAATTATATGTTAGGAACGTATGATAGACATTTCTGAAACTGAACAACTGCTGCGGCATGTTCCTTGATTACTTGCCTTGCTTAGGACCGCTGTGAGTGACAGATTGCATTTCTTACTTGCATATGTTTCAGTACTTATTGGTGATTGTTACTAACTTGTATGGAAACATCTGCAACTGCTTGTTCCTTGATTACTTATATGTATGTTAGGAACGTATGATAGACACTCCTGAAACTGGACAATTGCTGCTGCATATTCCCCTTGTTTACTTGCATTGCTCAAGACAGCTGTGAGTGACAGATTGCATTACTTACTTGCATTTGTTTCGGTACTTATTGGTGATTGATACTGTCTTGTATGGAAACATCTGCTGCTGCTTGTTCCTTGATTACTTAATTGTATGTTAGGAACATATGATAAACACTGCTGAAACTGGACAACGGCTGCTGCATGTTCCTTGATTAATTGCGTTGCTTTGGACCGCTGTGAGTGACAGATTGCATTACTTACTTGCATATGTTTCGGTACTTATTGTTGATTGTTACTGACTTGTATGGAAACATCTGCTGCTGCTTATTCCTTGATTACTTAATTGTTTGTTAGGAACGTATGATAGACACTGCTGAAACTGGATAACTGCTGCTGCATGTTCCTTGATTACTTTCATTGCTCAGGACCGATGTGAGTGACAGATTGCATTCCTTATTTGCATTTCTTTCGGTACTTATTGTTGATTGTTACTGACTTGTATGGAAACATATGCTGCTGCTTATTCCTTGATTACTTAATTGTATGTTAGGAATGTATGATAGACACTGCTGAAACTGGACTACTGCTGCTGCATGTTCCTTGATTACTTGCATTGCTCAGGACCGTTGCGACTGACAGATTGCATTACTCACTTGCATATGTTTCAGTACTTATTGGTGATTGTTACTGACTTGTATGGAAACATCTGCTGATGCTTGTTCCTTGATTACTAAATTGTATGTTA
>JAANYP010001718.1:0-255873 GCA_020465985.1 Centrapalus pauciflorus | reverse complement strand
TTTGTACAATGGGCTGATAATGAAATTATATCATCTGAGACAATGGTCTTGGAAGATATCACTTAAATATTTAAGAGTTCCAAAATGTCTGGCTGAAGACATTAAACTTAGCGCTTACTGGAAGGCAATTCAGTGAACTTTGTGGGTGTGTTCCATAGAAACCCTCACGAGACTATAACTCGTCCACTCAGGCTACTGAGGGGTTTAAAGGCTTGTTGCACGTGCTAAGTGCAATCGTTTTCACCACGAAAGTGTGTTTTAATTTTTGCAGATTAAAGTTTATTATGCCTTAGTTTGTTGCTCTTTTAAATTAGTTAGTAAAATAATAATTCATCCTATATTACGGTAGTACATATCGCAACCAACTAAGTTGGGGAAAGAATTTGCACATTCGGGACCATTGAGATTTGAGGAAATTAAAAGGAATATACTTACGTTAGGGAGGGGCAATTCCTAGCAAAATGTGTGTTGCACCAATACTATATTGCACATGCTTGAATATTCGATACTTAGATGCTACATGTGTTGTTTCATTTCTTCGTAAATGTTTCTTGTTTCATAATTATTTGTGTGCCGAGGACGCCCCAATTCTTTAAGTTGGGGAAGGGGGACGCATTATGCTTCACACTATGCTTTATATGTTATATATCGTGAAACCGAGAAAAAATTTACGAAAAATGACAACTTTTTGGTCAAATAACTCACTTATAAAGATTTAAGGTGCCATTGTTAGTGTTGATCTCAGTTAAACTTGAGTTTTCAACTCAAGTTGGGGAAGTTTGAAGAAAATTACTAGCACGAGAAGATGATGGGCCTTTCAGTGAGTTCTACGACAGTATTCTCGGACCGCCACCACCACCGCAGTTGTCAGGTTCTTCCGTTCCTCTCTCTAAGTAGGATGAATTACTGTTTTTATGCTTTATTATTTTTAGTGTTTGTGTGACTGAATAAATGTGTTTCTTTTTAAGATTGTGTGAAGAGCGAGCCGTAAAAGATCCGATCAATTAACCCGAGAAATTCTAATTGTTGAGCTTGCAACTTAAATATGATGATGTTAGTTAGGTCGGTTTCAAGCAAAAAGATGTAATTATATGAGTTTAAACATAACATAAAGAGTCATAGATGTCTAAAACCCAAAGAAGTGAACCGAGTTGAAGTAGGATATATTGTGTTGTAGGAGTGATAATTAACCAGGATTCCAATAGCCGCTAATTATTCATGCAATAAGGGGGAGGAAGCGAACACGAATAAAAACCTCACTTCAAGTGTGACCTAGTTGATTCAGGAAATTAAGTCTGAAGGGTACCATCATGCCTAGCCCCCTAAGGCCGACTGGTCTGGGAGCGGCTGACCCAAATCCTGTTACACGGATCATCTAGAAAGTCATAGTAAACTTGAAACGAAAAACATAGACACTGCATGAAAAGAACAAAAAGAAAAAAAAAAAAATTTAGTAGCTCAAGTCATGCATCGAGGAAAAAGATGGTCCAGTGACCCACGTGAATTCAATTCTGTAACCTTGAGCTAAAAGGATAATAGTGGTGAGGAATTTTGGAACAACTATCCAAGAAACATCACGATATATCTGAATCACATTCTGTTTGTGTCTGTGAGTTTCAATACATCTATGAAGGCTAGTGTTTGTTTAAATGAGTTAATTATGTTTTGTACGCTTGATAAACCCGATGTTTTAAAAAATCTGATTTTCGTTGCTTGCTCGGGACGATCAAGAATTAAGTTGGGGAAGTTTGATCGGGTTATAATTTACCATGTTTATTAAGCGTAAAAGAGTTGTTTTTAATGCAAAAGTGTTATAGAATGTGCCGCTATTGAATAAATTCTGTGCCTATGCAGGGAAACAAAATCCGGTTTAAAAGTGCGAAAAAAGGACGAAATTTCAGAGCCAGGCGCAGAGAGGGGCGCAGCCCTGCGCCCAGACCGAGTGCTCGACAGAAGAAATTAATTCACAAAAATACGGATTTCACAGAGGGGCGCAGGGGGGGGCGCAGGCCTGCGCCTACGGCTGCGCCCAACCCATTAAAATAATGGACGGCCGTTTTTAGGGTTTTTTCATCTTTTCCTATAAATACCAAGTCATACTTCAAAGTTGAAGATCGTTTTTTGGAGGAGAAGGCTAAGGAAAAGAACCCTGTTTGAGCGAAAATACGTACGAAGAACACACGAGTCAATCTACGGCGATGAATCCACAACTCTTGAACGTTGCATCAACCATGTCCGGCTAAGCTCGTCATAATCATTCTCGGAGGAAGCACATCGCTAAGTTTTACTTTATGAACGATTACTTTAAGTTTACATGGTTTTTATTATTTATATTTTGATTGTAAACGAATGATTATTATTTTGTTGTTGCGTTTCGTAAGATAGTTCGTAGACATTTTATTATTCGTGCCGAGTTAATTATTTAATTAAGACGAGTAATCAAACGTGTCACGCGCTATGCCCAAGATCACGTAATGGCTTTAATAATAATTCCAACAAAGATTATGTCTATGTAATCTTCAAATCGTTTTCATAAATTAAACACAAAGCGCGGTGTGGAATCCGGGAATGGTTGTCTTCGTATTTTATTCAATCAAACAATCTTCTTAAGTTTTCTTTTCACAAAATTCGCAAGTAATTAGTTTTATAAATCAAAGCAATCACCTTTTTACAACCAAATCAATCTTTCGAAATTAATTATTTTACAACGCTAGTCGCTCGAATACGTGCATTTAACCTCTCGCTCTCTGTGGATACGATCCCTACTTACCCTAGCTTCTAAGGTATTTAGTGGTTATTTTTGACGGGTTAACGACACTCGCATCAGCATCCAATAAGTTAGGAGTCAAAGCCTATGGTTAAAGTCATCATAGAAGGTATTTTTACTAGTTATTGGATCATAGCACATGGAATGATGACTTTGATAAGTGGGTCAAAAGATTTTATGTTACTTGGCTGATTGATAATCCATAATTTGAGGAACAAATATTGGAAATCGCTGCAATAATGGTGCATCCAATAAGTTAGGAGTCTAAGCCTATGGTTAAAGCCATCATAGCAGGCATTTTTACTAGTTATTGGATCATAGCATATGGAATGATGACTTTGATAAGTGGGTCAAAAGATTTATGTTACTTGGGCTGATTGATAATCCATAATTTGAAAACAAATATTGAAAATCGCTGCAATAATGGTGCATCCGATAAGTTAGTAGCCTAAGCCTATGGTTAAAGTCATCATAGCAGGTATTTTTAATTGCTTGGATCATAGCATATGGAATGATGACTTTGATAAGTGGGTCAAAAGATTTATGTTAATTGGGGTGATTGATAATCCATAATTTGAGGAACAAATATTGAAAGTCGCTGCAATAATGGTGCATCTGATAAGTTAGGAGACTAAGCCTATGGTTAAAGTCATCATAGTGGGTATTTTTGCTAGTTATTGGATCATATCATACGGAATGATGACTTTCATAAGGGGGTCAAAAGATCTTATGTTACTTGGGCTGATTAATAATCCATAAGGGTATTGGTTGTTTGTGTTTATGGTGCTCATAGATTGTTGTTGTTTGATCTTGGTATTTGATTAACAAAAGGCTGGGTTTTTTTAGCTGTAATGGTAAACTATACAAAATGACGAGGTTGAACGATTATTCTACGGGTGAAGATACATAAATCATGGTAATAGAAGGGTGTGAGTCATAAGAGATATCTTATGTCGGCTGATAAACATTAATCAACTTTGCTGATATACACTAAGCAAAACATAACATTAAGAGGCTATGGATGGTAGATAATTTCTTGGAAATTTGGTTGTTCTTATTAAAAAAATATGAAGAGTTACTTATGATGATTTGAAGGTTTTGATTGTTGCTTTTATGTGTAGGTAAAATTGTTAAGTAGTGATCTATAAGAGAAGTAGGCTTGAAATATATATTATTGGAATATGACATTGATCTACACATTAGAAGCCTTTTTGAAAAGTCCCAAGTTGCTTAGGCTAAAACACAAACCATCAGTGTATCGATGTGAGGAATCATGGTTCTGTTGAATTGGAATTGGAATAAAGGCATTTAAGGAACAAACAATGGAAAATGATTTTTGAATGGTGCATCTTGTAAATTTGGTGGCTGAGCACATGGTTTAATTTCTTCTTATCGGGTTGGTTTTAATAGTTGTATATTAAATTAAGGGTCTGATTAAATCAGGATGTGTTTTGTAGTCTCATATTCGAAATGATCAAGGGAACATTATTGCGCCATATGTGGCAGTTCCTTTTTAAGCTATGATATATAAGAGAAATACGTTTGAATCGTATGGTACTGAAGTATTGGTTGAGCAAGTTAGAAGCCTATTAAAGAAACTTAATTTACTTGTATCAAGGCGAGAATATGATTGCAAAGGATCATGTTGCTGGTAAATTGCTTTTGAAAAGGACATATACACAAAGATCAGAATTTGTGCTTGTTTCTATTGTCTGGTATCCAATATGAAGAGAACATCATTAGGCGATGGATGACAGACATATGTTTGGATCTTATTGTATGAAAATATGAGTTTGATGACCAGGTTAGGAGTCATTTAATAGTTTTAAGTTACCTGGGCTGAAAGAAATTTGTTTGTACACTAATATTGGCATGCCATTATGGTGTTGATAGATTATTATTGTATGCTCTGATGTTGTCATAATTTGAGGAACAAATATTGGAAATCGCTGCAATAATGGTGCATCCGATAAGTTAGGAGTCAATGCCTATAGTTAATGTCATCATAGCAAGTATTTTTTCTAGTTATTGGATCATATCTTACGGAATGATGATTTTCATAAGGGGGTCAAAAGATCTTATGTTACTTGGGCTGATTGATAGTCCATAAGGGTCTTGGTTGTTTGTGTTTATGGTGCTGGTAGATTGATGTTTGATCTCGGTATTTGAGGAACAAAAGGCTGTGATTTTTTAGTAGTAACGGTAAACTATACTAAATGACGAGGCTGTAAGATTATGCTTGATTTGTGAAGATACGTAAATCGTGGTAATAGGAGGGTGTGAATCATAAGAGATATCTTATGTGTGCTGATAAGCATTAATCAATTTTGCTGATATACAGTAAGCAAAACCTAACATTATTAGGCTATGGATGGTGGATAATTTTTTGGAAAATTGGTTGTTCGTATTAACAAAATATGAAGAGTTACGTAGGATGATTTGAAGCTTTTGATTGTTGCTTTTATGTGGAGGTAAAATTGTAAAGTTGTGATCTATAAGAGAAGTAGGCTTGAAATATATGTTATTGGAATATGACATTGATCTGCATATTAGAAGCCTTTTTGAAAAGTCCCAAGTTACTTAGGCTAAAACACAATCCATCAGTGTATCGATTGTGAGGAATCATGGTTTGTTCAATTGGAATTGGAATAAAGACATTTGAGAAACAAAGAATGGAAATTGATGCTTGAATGGTGCATCGTGTAAATTTGGTGGCTGTGCACATGCTTTAATTTCTTCTTATCGGGTTAGTTTTAATAGTTGTATATTAAATTAAGGGTCTGATTAAATCAGGATGTGTTTTGTAGTCTCATATTCGAAGTGATCAAGGGAACATTATTGCGCCATAAGTGGCAGTTACTTTTTAAGTTATGATATTTAAGAGAAATACGTTTGAATCATATGGTATTGAAGTATTGGTTCGATGAGCAGGTTAGAAGCCTTTTTAAGAAACTTAATTTACTTGTATCAAGGCGAGAATCTGATTGCAAAGGATCATGTTGCTGGTAAATTGCTTTTGAGAAAAGACATATAAAAACAAAGATCAGAATTTGAGGAACAAACATTAGCTTAGTTATACAAGGGCTTGAATAATTTGTGTATCTTCTGTAGTCTGGTATCCAATATGATAATAGAGAACATCATTAGGCCATGGATGACGGTCATATGTTTGGATCATATTGTACGGAAATATGAGTTTCATGACCAGGTTAGTAGTCATTTAATAGTTTTAAGTTACCTGGGCTGAGAAACATTTGTTTGTACACTAATATTGGAATGCCATTATGGTGTTAACAGATTATTATTGTATGCTGTGATGTTGTCATAATTTGAGAAACAAATATTGGCAATCTTTGCAATGATGGTGCATCCGATAAGTTAGGAGTCAAAGCCTATGGTTAAAGTCATCATAGCAGATATTTTTACTAGTTATTGGATCATATCATAAGGAATGATGACTTTGATAAGGGGTCAAAAGATCTTATGTTACTTGGGCTGATTGGTAATCTATAAGGGTAATTGTGTGGTGCTGATAGATTGATGTTGTTTGATATCGGTATTTGAGGAACAAAAGGCTAGGATTTTTTAGTAGTAATGGTAAACTATACTAAATGACGAGGCTGTGAATATACGTAAATCGTGGTAATAAAGGGTGCGAGTCATAAGAAATCTTATGTAGGCTGATAAACATTAATCCATTTTGCTGATATACAATAAGCAAAACATAACATTATCAGGATAGGGATTGTGGATAATTTTTTGCAAATTTTGTTGTTTGTATCAAAAAAATATGAAGAGTTACTTAGGGTGATTTAAAGCTATTGATTGTTGTTTTTATGTGGAGGTAATATTGTTAAGTAGTGATCTATAAGAGAAGTAGGCTTGAAATATATGTTATTGGAATATGACATTGATCTGCATATTAGAAGCCTTTTTGAAAAATCCCAAGTTACTTAGGCTAAAACGCAAACCATCTGTGTATCGATTGTGAGGAATCATGTTTCGATTGTGAGGAATCATGGTTCTGTTGAATTTGAATTGGAATAAAGACATTTGAGGAACTAAGAATGGAAATTGATGCTTGAATGGTGCATCCTATAAATTTGGTGGCTTAGCACATGCTTTAATTTCTTCTTGTCACGTTAGTTTTAATAGTTGTATATTAAATTAAGGGTCTGATAAAATCAGGATGTGTTTTGTAGTCTCATATTCGAAATGATCAAGGGAACATTATTGCGCCATAAGTGGCAGTTACTTTTTAAGTTGTGATATTTAAGAGAAATACGTTTGAATCGTATGGTATTGAAGTATTGGTTCGATGAGCAGGTTAGAAGCCTTTTTAAGAAACTTAATTTACTTGTATCAAGGCGAGAATCTGATTGCAAAGTATCATGTTGCTGGTAAATAGCTTTAGAAAAAAGACATATAAAGAACAAAGATCAGAATTTGAGTGACAAACATTAAATTAGTTATACAAGGGCCTGATTAATTTGTGCCGTCTTCTATAGTCTGGTATCGAATATGATAATGGAGAACATCATTAGGACATGGATGACAGTCATATGTTTGGATCATATTGTATGGAAATATGAGTTTGATGACCAGGTTAAGGAGTCGTTTTATAGTTTTAAGTTACGTCGGCTGAGAAACATTTGTCTGTACACTAATATTGGCTTGTCATTATGGTGTTAACAGATTATTGTTATGCTCTGATGTTGTCATAATTTGAGGAACATATATTGGAAATCGCTGCAATAATGGTGCATCCGAAACCTATGGTTAATGTCATCATAGCAGGTATTTTTACTAGTTATTGGATCATATCTTATGGAATGATGACTTTGTTAAGGGGTCATAAGATCTTATGTTACTTGGGCTGATTGATTATCCATAAGGGTATTGGTTGTTTGTGTTTATGGTGCTTATAGATTGATGTTGTTTGATCTCAGTAATTCAGGAACAGAAAGGCTGGGATTTGTAGTAGTTAATGGTAAGCTATACTAAATGACGAGTCAATAAGATTATCCTAGATTGGTGAAGATACGTAAACCGTGGTAATAGAAGGGTGTGATTCATAAAAGATATCTTATGTAGCCTGATATACAGTAATAAATTTTGCTGATATACAATAAGCAAAACATAACTTTATCACGCTATGGATGGTGGATAATTTTTTGGAAATTTGGTTGTTCGTATTGAAAAGGTATGAAGAGTTACTTAGGATGATTTGAAGCTTTTGATTGTTGCTTTTATGTGGAGGTAAAATTGTTAAGTAGTGATCTATAAGAAAAGTAGGCTTATTGGAATATGACATTGATCTGCATATTAGAAGCCTTTTAGAAAAGTCCCAAGTTACTTAGGTTAAATTGTGAGGAATCATGATTCTGTTGAATTGGAATTGGAATAAAGACATTTGAGGAACAAAGAATGGAACTGTAAATTTGGTGGCTGAGCACATGCTTTAATATCTTCTTATCAGGTTAGTTTTAATAGTTGTATATTCAATTAAGGGTCTGATTAAATCATGATGTCTTTTGTAGTCTCATATTCGATATGATCCAACGAACATTATTGCGCCATAAGTGGCAGTTACTTTTTAAGTTATGATATGTAAGAGAAACATGTTTGAATCGTATGGTATTGAAGTATTGGTTCGATGAGCAGGTTAGAAGCCTTTTTAAGTAACTTAATTTACTTGTATCAAGGCGAGAATCCGATTGCAAAGGATCATGTTGCTGGTAAATTGCTTTACAAAAAATACATATAAAGAACAAAGATCAGAATTTGAGGAACAAACATTATATTAGTTATACAAGGGCCTGATTAATTTGTGCTGTCTTTTGTAGTCTGGTATCCTATATGATAATAGAGAACATCATTAGGCCATCGATGACAGTCATATGTTTGGATCATATTGTATGGAAATATGAGTTTGATGACCAGGTTAGGAGTCATTTAAAAGTTTTAAGTTAGTTAGGGCTGAGAAACATTTGTGTGTACACTAATATTGGCATGCCATTATGGTGTTAAGAGATTATTATTGTATGCTCTGATGTTGTCATATTTTGAGGAACAAATATTGAAAAGCGCTGCAATAATGGTGCATCCGATAAGTTATGAGTCAAAGCCTATGGTTAAAGTCATCATAGCAGGTATATTTACTAGTTATTGGATCATATCTTAAGGAATGATAACTTTGATAAGGGGGTCATAAGATTTTATGTTACTTGGGCTGATTGATAATCCATAAGGGTATTGGTTGTTTGTGTTTATGGTGCTGATAGATTGATGTTGTTTGATCTCGATAATTCAGGAACAAAAAGGCTGGGAATTGTAGTAGTTAATGGTAAACTATACTAAATGACGAGTGAATAAGATTATCCTAGATTGGTGAAGATACGTAAACCGTGGTAGTAGAAGGGTGTGATTCATAAGAGATATCTTATGTAGCCTGATATACAGTAATAAATTTTTTTGATATACAATAAGCAGAAGCCTTTTTGAAAATCCAAAGTTACTTAGTCTAAAACACAAACCATCAGTGTATCGGGTGTGAGGAGTCTGATGAATTGGAATTGGCATTGGCATAAAGACATTTGAGGAACAAAGAATGGAAATTGCTGCTCGAATGGTGCATCCTGTAAATTTGGTGGCTGAGCACATGGTTTAATTTCTTCTTATCAGGTTAGTTTCAATAGTTGTGTATTAAATTTAGTTTGATCATAGAAGGGTCTTATTAAATTAGGATGTCTTTTGTAGTCTGATATTCGATATGATCTAAAGAACAATATTGCGCCATAAGATTATCTTAGATTGGTAGTAGTTAATGGTAAACTATACTAAATGACGAGTCATTAAGATTATCCTAGATTGGTGAAGATATGTAAACCGTGGTCATAGAAGGATGTGATTCATAAGTGATATCTTATGTAGCCTGATATACAGTGTTAAATTTTGCTGATATACAATAAGCAGAACATAACATTATCTCGGTATGGATGGTGGATAATTTTTGAAAATTTGGTTGTTCCTCGTAAAAGAATATGAAAGAGTTGCTTAGGAAGATTTGAAGATTTTGATTGTTGCTTTAATGTGGAGGTAAAATTGTTAAGCAATGATTTATATGAGAAACAGGCTTGAAATATATGTTATTGGAATATGACTTTGATGAACGTGTTAGAAGCGTTTCTGAAAAATCCCAAGTTACTTAAGCTAAAACACAAACCATCAGTGTGTTGATTGTGAGGAGTGTATTGATTGTGAGGAATCATGGTTCTGATGAATTGCAATTGGAATAAAGACATTTGAGGAACAAAGATTGGAATTTGATGCTTGAATGGTGCATCCTGTAGATTAGGTGGCTGAAAATATGGTTTAATTTCTTCTTCTCAGGTTAGTTTTAATAGTTGTATGTTAAATTTAGTTTGATCATAGAGGGGCTTGATTAAATTATGATGTCTTTTGTAGTCTGAAATCTGATATGATATAGAGACATTATTGCGCTATAGGTGGCAGTCACTTGTTAAGCAATCATGTGTAAGAGAAATAGGTTTGAATCGTATGGTATTGAAGTATGGCTTTGATGAGCAAGTTAGAATCATTTTAAGAAACTTAAGTTACTTGGACCAAGGCGAGAATGTGTAAACGTACTGATTGCAAAAGAAAATGTTGCTGGTTAATTGCTATTGAACAAAGACATATAAGGAACAAAGATTGAAATTTGAGGAACAAACATTAGATTAGTTATAAATAAGGGTCTCATTAATTTGGGATGTCTTCTGTAGTCTGATCTCCAATCTGATATAGATAACATCATTAGGCTATGGTTGACATTCACATGTTTGGATCATATTGTGTGGAAATATGAATTTGATAAGCAAGTTAGGAATCATTTAATATTTTTTAAGTTACTTGGGCTGAGAAACAATTGTTTGTACACTAATATTGGCAAGGCATTATGGTTTATATGCATGTTAGAAGCCTTTTTGAGAAATCCAAAGTTACTTAGGCTAAAAGACAAACCATCAGTTTATCGATTGTGAGGAATCGTGGTTCTGATGAATTGGAATTGGATTAAAGACATTTGAGGAACAAAGATTGGAAATTGATGCTTGAATGGTGCATCCTGTAAATTTGGTGGCTGAGCACATGGTTTATTTTCTTCTTATCAGGTTAGTTTTAATAGTTGCATATTAAATTTTGTTTGATCATAGAAGGTTTGATTAATTTGGGATGTCTTCTGTAGTCTGATATCCAATATGATATAGAGAACATGATTGGGCTATGGATGACAGTCATTTGTTTGGATCGTATTGTATGAAAATATGAGTTTATTGGGCAGGTTAGAATTCATTTAATAGTTTTAAGTTACTTAGGTTGAGAATCAATTGTTTGTACACTAATATTGGCATGGCATTATGGTGTTAATAGTTTATTGTTGCATGCTGTGATGTTATCACAATTTGAGGAACAAAGATTGGTAATCGCTGCAACAATGGTGTATCCGATAACTTAGGAGTCTGAGCCTATCGTTAAAGTCTTGATACCTGGTATTTTAAGCAGTTATTGGATCATATCATATGGAATGATGACTTTGATAAGGGGGTCCGAAGATCTTATGTTACTTGGGCTGATTGATAATCCATAATGGTATTAGACTATTCGTTGTTTGTGTTTATGGTGCTGATAGATTGATGTTGTTTGATCTTGGCATTAGTTTTTGTGTTCATGGATCTGACAAATTGATGTTATATGATGTGGCTTTGAGGAAAAAAAGACTAAAGACTGGGGTTCGTTGTTAGAATGGTGAATCCAATAAGTAAGGAGGCTCAGAGTGTGGTTTTAAAGTCTTCACGTAAGATAATTCCTGATTGGTGTGTGTATTATACATCAAGTTTTAGCAAGTTCTGATGAAGTTCATTCGTTGTCCCTTTAAGTAGAGAAAACATAAGATCAAGTCCAGTACAACATTGACGAAGATACAGATAGGTTAAGGAACAATTAATTAAGTCATAAGGTATTTCAGGGATAAGAAAAGTGAGAATGATAGAATATGTTTTTTAGGCATGAAATATGAGTATTGGCTATCATCTAACATGATTTATCAAAAGGTTTTTCAACGTAAAAGTGAAAAAAAAAAAAGAAAAGAAAAGAAATCAGATCAAGGTTGCTTACACTTTTGGTTGACTTATAGATTAGCTTATGGAGAAATGAGAGAGGTTTTTGCATCGGTTAAGAAATGCGTACATGCTATAGGTTATGATAGAACCTATTTTATCAATTGTTTTCTTCAGGTAAGAATTGTATGAACTACATTGAGTAAGATAGAGTATATGTACGCAAGCAACCCATTAAGTTAGAAGATACTTTTTCGGAAAGAATTATATGAAGTTACATGGATGATGGTAGTAATTCTTTGGTTGAGGGGGTCGACCGGGAAGGCGACATGAATGAGAGCTCTAAGAGAGAAATGATATTGGTGAAGCATAGGATATATTGGGATTAGATTAGGAAGATAGTATTCCTTTGGTTGAGTGGTGTGGACGGAGAAGTTGACATGTTTAGATGAGGATGATAGCATATTTCTTAGCTGTGTATATGCATATAAATTTGGATTCCTGGTGTATTACCAGATTAATTCTTGAGGTAAGAAATGAACGAAAACAATGTAGTTATGATTTATGTAACAACCCATTAAGTCAAAGTATTTTTGAGGTAAGAAATGTACACCTTTTACTATTTGGTTTAAATGGTATGATATTGAAATGGTTTTCTTAAAGTGAAAAGATGTATGAAAATGAGGTAACAACCCATTAAGTTAGAAACAACCAAATTACTTAAATGGTTTTCTTAATGTAAAAAAATATAGGTAAACACATTGTTTAAGTATATTATCTTGTAGGGAGAAACGAAGTTGGTTTTAATTTGGTTAAGTTGGTAATAAGTGCATAGGTATATGCTTATTAATTTGGATTGGTTAACTTTTATTGATATGCATTTTAGAAGCAATAATTGAACAAAAACAATATAGTTACAATAGTGCATCTTTTGATGATGTAATGTTGGTAATAAAGAAAGGGGCACATATATGATCTTTAAGTAAGAAATGAGATTGGTTGTGACTAGGTTATGACTGGCGACGATAATTGTTTTATCGAAGGGTATTCTTGTGTTGAGAAATGTATGGAACTACATTGCTGAAGATAGTGTAAAAGTTATGAGACTCACTAATTCTGAAGGAGTTTTTTGACTTAAGAAATATATGAAATTAGTTTAGAATGTGTGCTATTGTACAAGTTATGATCCAATCCTATTTAATTGGAAGACATTGTCGAGGTAAGAAATATATGATATATGTTCAAGGACGATAGTGTATTTTGAGGGTGTGTTGTTGGTAAAGAAAGGGGCAGATACATTATCTTCAAGTAAAAAATGAAATTGGTTGTGAACAGGTTATGATTAATGACTATCATCTTACCATGTTAATCAAAAGGTGTTATCGAGGCAAAAAATAGTTGTATTATTGGAAGGTATTCTTGAGTTTTGTATGGAACTACATTTTGGAAAGTGGTGTATAGGTTATGAAACTCACTTATTCTGAAGATGTTATTTAAGTTAAGAAATGTATGAAATTGTTGAGACTCGCGATGAGTTATGATCCAAAAATCCTATTTAATGAGAAGGCATTATTGATGATAGTCAAATTTGTTCGAGGATGATGTTTGTAGAAAACTGGAGGATTGCAAATAGTTGGAAATCTGAGAGTCGTGAAGATTACTTTCAGATTGAAGTATTTTGATGGTACTCTCGAAATTTCAATCGGATAAAACTCAGAATGATGAACTACGAATGTGGAGAATTGCCTCTAACTTTTTTGTCCCGTGAAAATGACAAAAACAGCGGGTTTATTTGGCGGGAACCGCCAAAAACGGCCAACCACCATTTTAACCGCCAAAATAATAGTATTTCGAAATGGGTCAAAAAAATCGGGGCTCTGCCCCTTGGACCCTGTCCAAGGGGCTGCCGCCCTTGGAACCCTACTACCGGGGGCGCTGCCCCCGAACCCTTAGTAATTAATCTTAAATAATCTCGAACAAGTGTGCACTCGCACCATCCTAACTCGTTCAATATTTAATAAGATTATTTTGGTCAAACAAGTTTATCATATCTCATTACACTTAAATCATATTGGTGACGAATCACCAACAATGTTTGTAAGGAAAGCGGTAGATATATGATCTTTATGTAAGAATCCAGTCACGTTAACGTGACTAGGTTATGATTAATGACTATCATCTTCCCTGGTTAATCAAAAGGTGTACCTGAGGTAAAAAGGGTTAATATTGAAAAACCTCCTAAACTTCTCCCATTTTCATGATCAAGTTTGTAAACTTCTTTTTTCCTTGATTGTGCAAGGCTCTAATCTATTTTGGTCTTATTCAAAAGTTACCGAACGAAAAAACCTTGGCTTTTTCACTCGATTAACAATGGAAAAAATCCACCATCTTTTTCCCATTTTAGCGATTAAGACCCTAAACCTTGTGTTTTACTGGCTCATCCGGTCATTAAAAAATATGTAATTTTGAATAAGAAAAATAGTTTAGGGACTTAAACAATTTAAAATAAAAAGATTAGGGACTTAATCGCGAAAATGAGAAAAAGTTCATAAGGTTTTCTTAAGAAATATATGAAATTTGTTGAGTATGGGAGATATTGTATGAGTTATGATCCAATCCTATTTAATTAGTAGGCATTGTCGAGGTATGAAATATATGAAATATTTTCCATGACGATAGTGTATTTGTTTAAGGGTGTGATGTTGGTTAAGAAAGGGCTTTCATAGATGATCCTTAATTAAGAAATGAGATTGGAATCGTGTGACTAGGTTATGAATAATGACATATCATCCTACCTAGTTTATCTAAAGGTGTTCTTAGAGCAAAACAGATAGCTGTTTTTTTGGAAGGTATTCTTGTGTTAAGAAATGTATGAGGCTACATTGTGGAAAATAGTGTAGAGGTTATGGAACTCATTAACTGGAAGGTGTTTTTTAGTTAAGAAATATATAAATATTTTTGAGAATAGTGGATATTGTACGAGTTACGATCCAATCCTATATAGTCATAAGGCATTGTCGAGATAAGAAATATACGAAATACGTTCGAGGACAGTAGTGTATTTTTTCGAGAAAGGGGATATATATATATATATATATATATATATATGAACTTAATCTTATGTAAGAAATGAGATCGGTGGTGAGTTGTGACTAGGTTATGATTAATGAACTTCACTAGTTAATCATATGGTGTTCTATCAGAAGGTATACTTGAGTTAAGAAATGTATGGAACTACATTGTAGAAAATAGTGTATAGGTTATGAAACTCATTAATTCTGAAACTACATTTTGAAGTTAATAAAGGTCAGAGGGTGAATGAAGTCTTCTCTAGGAATTTTGTGAGTATATAATGAATTTGGTTTTATGCATTTGAAGTAATATTGTAATGGGTAAAAGAAAATATGAAACTCATTTAAAGGATTCAACAAAAAAAATAGCATCATTTCATTTATAATTGTCTATCAAATGTTGTATTTTGAAAATATTTGTATTCTTTTCTATAACCAAATACTCTGTTTTCCCTCTGTTATCTGTTGATTCATCTTATTCTGAACCACCACTCATCGAATTCACATAAACCTATGTCTATGTCTCCAATTTCTTTTGGTTCTTCCGTCTTCATTGATTTGTTGTCGTCTCCAACAGATTGGTTTTTATAGGTAAAGAGCCAAATGATATATTGTTAATCTAAATTCTAGATGGAAATGATTCTAATCGTACGTGGGTTTTTACTTGTTTGATTACTGAGCATCAGAGGAAGGATGATGTGGCTTTAGATTCTCGTGGAGTTTTCGATCATTAGTAAATTCTTATGGTGTCGGTGATTTTACACAAAAAAAAAAAATTAAGAGATGTATTACCAGTGTGTTGAAGATTACAAATTTGTCAATTCATACATGTTTGTTTTCGATCATTTCCAGAGTTCTTCCATTGGGATCCCAAGCTCACGTGCTACTTCACTAAACTGTCTCATTTGCAGGACAACTACGACTGTTGCTCTAGCATTGTTGAGAGCGTTGTTGCTCCCGAGTTGTTTTCCCAAAGCATTTTCAACACCTGCCATTTGTAATACGATTCTAACGGCTACCAGGAGATGTTGGCCTTAGCATTACCTTGGCTGCCCCCATAATCTCCATCAGATCTGCCATTGTTATAATGAACAATATCGATAAACCCGAATTTAAAATTAACCATAAATAAAAAATCTAGCAGTTGGATTCAAGTGCTTGAGTCGTCAATCGCCTTGTAAATCAAGGGGAAGGTAGCAACATGCATTCACTCCATTTCTAATCTAATCACTAGACTTTTAAAGTCGTTACTAATACTATTGTACTTATCAAGATTGATCATTTTAGTTAGATAAGATGATCAAGTAAGATGGTTTATATTAGGGTTCATTGCGAGAAATAATAACCAACTTTACTAAAAGTCACGATTATAACAACTTACTTCAAAATTTACCAATTATATCAATCTATTTTCTAGTTTTTCATGGTTATAATCTACTTTATATTTTTTTAAGGTTATGACTACTTCTTGGTTACCTATATGACATTTCAATTTCTAAATGTGTAGTTTATATTTGACAAAGGTATCCATGTCATAAAAGAAATTACCAATTAATCATTCTGCCTAGAGGAATGCAAGTGGCTATCATCGGGTTTATTCTATCACGTTAATACCTTTGTCAAATTATATTCTATGTCGTTTAAAAATTGACATGATAAATAGATAAACGACTAGTTGTAATAATTGTGAGAAAGTTGATTGTTATAAACATATAATTTGTAAAATCTTAAACCATATTTGTTATAATGTGAAAAATTAAATGTAGATTGATATAATTGGTTAAATTGAAAGTAGATTGCTATAATCGTGAGACATCAAAGATAGATTGTTATAGTTGGTAAAATTTAAAATAAATTGCTATAATCATGAATTTTAGCAAAGTAGATTGCTATTTCTCGTAATTAAGCCCTATGTTTTCTACAGTTGGATTCTTTCAAGTCTAGTGATCAAACTACATATGTAGGAAACTCGAAGCATAATACCTGTGAGGAAAGGTCAAGTATTTGTTCATAGGGACAGTGATTATATTCCTTTGAGCATTGGTAGCAGATTTCTGAACAGCAGCAACACCTCTTTCACCTTACCAACACCGACACCCACTTCCCCTTCTCTCGTCCCCGACCACCACCACCGCCCGAAAATACAATTGCTTTCCACCTTTCACCGCCTTTGTCACCCTCCTCACCTGTAGTTTAATCAACAAATCAAACGGAGCAACCAACATTGTTGAAAACATCTGAATGATTATTAGAGTTTAAATATAACTAAAATATGTATTAATCGTTTAAAACAATTTACTTAAACAACATGTTAACATGTACCAGTGTGTGTGTATGACTATGTTAAAAAAAATTATTACAAAAAAGCATTTAATTTGAAGAATAAAAATAATAATAGCTGCACTTGAAGAAATGATAGAGACAATCATAAAAAAGGAAACAATTGACATCTGATAAAAAAGTCTCATCACCATCTCAATTCTCAAGCTTTGGGTTTGAATTGTTGTATCTGTTCTTCATTCAACCAAAACCATTATTTAAAAAAAAAATAAAACTACAGCTTTTGATGTTGATTTGTGATTACACCAACCATCCTAAGGAATTTGAAAAAAATCAAAAGAGTCGTATAGGACTTTAAATTTGGTTTTTCTTTGTCAAAATTGGAATTCCATATTTGGATTTAAGTTTTGCGTTGGTGCAATTCAACTAAAGCAATAGCATATGTCCAAATCTAAAACCAAATAAAACACTGTTGAGTAATGTATGTGTGCAAATTACTATTGTAAAACAAATATGCAAATAAGAAACAGTTGGCATGAATTCATAAATTTCTTGTCACATATAAAGGCCTGGAAAATAATTTCCCATGTCACCAATCATCATAGTATTTATATATCTATAAAAGCACAAGATGTCAAGCTATGGTAGTTGAATACCAAATTAAATGATAGAGAGTTTATCTATTGTGTTTATATAGGTAAGTCAGTAGTGCAGAAGAATAGAAAAGATGTGACAATCACCAACACACGTTTCATGAAGTTGCTAAAAAGCGTATAGCTGGAGACACTCTTTGCAACGTCATATAGTAAATCTGCATGATTAGACATTTTAGCATTGTTGAATTGATGACTTCTAAAATCATCATTAACTAAACACAAGTATAAAAGTTTTTTTAGAGATTATACCCTTCTCAGAAGTGGTACACCATAACAAATGCTAAACTCAATATTTTGTTAACATCTAAACTTGACTTGGTGAAGGTAAAAGTTAGTTTGTAATAATACCTTGTAAAGGATTTGGTCTTTTCTTATTGACAAGGATTTGTAACCATTAAGTAAATATCTAAGGATGTCTACACCCTAAAGGATTTGTAACATCATCTTGTGAAGGAATTTGTTACTCTTTTGTGAGACACATACCAAGAAAATTGTGAGACACATACCAAGAATAAATGAATTAAGTTTTGCTCAAATATTTTCAAATAAGTAAAAAATGTGACATAAAAATGAAAAATTAAATTTTGATGCTTCTTTCAATCCGTAAAAAGAGTTCACCTTACGGTTCTGTTTGAAAAAAGAGTTCGCCTTACCGTTGTGTTTTCATCCTGAAGAGGTGATACTTCAAATACATGAACATTGATCCAATGTAAATATTTCCAACCCTAAACATATGCGCACATTATGAAGTTTTAGCCCTAAACACATACAGCAATGGACATGTGCATAAATACTTAACTTTTTGCCCTAAACACAAATGCATATATGTCGAATGTCTATAGATATATCCAACCGTAAACATCTACACAAAGTAAAATCATAACATCTATCACTAAATATGTGTACAACTACAAACACCGACATAAATCACACCATCACGTATTCACAATAAGCAAATATATAGAATATAGAGAGAAGTGAGTCGCTAAGGTGTAAATAACAAATCATAACCGTGTAACCAACAAATTAGGAGGGAGAGAGAGAGAGAGATTTTTTACTTACATAACCGCAAACACCACAACACCTTTTGCGTGAATCTGAACGATAGAGACTCGTTGATGTTTGTCTGATAATGCACGATTGTGTGAGCGACGCTTTTGCAATGGCGTTGCTATCGTGTGTCTAGATGAGAGATAGAGATTGAGAAATGAGAATAGGAGAGGAGTGGTAGGTTCCGTGAGCGGTGCCGTGAGCGGTGAAGGTACCAACCTTAAAAAACTTCTTTTTTAATTTTTTTCTCATAACCATGTTTAAATTAATGTTATACACATGATATATGAATTTCACATACATTCACACTTTCTGTATCCTTAAAAATTATGTGAATGCTCAATGCATATTTATGTAAATGCTCATCCATGTGAATGGTCATTCACACCATTCACATGATCTTTTTTTACTATTCACAATATTTATGATGTTGCTCCTTTTGAAAAAAAGTCTTATAATGTTGTCTTATACATGTCTATTCAAAAAAAAATATATGTGAATGATCATTCACATTAGGGTAGCTGGAATCTCATAGGTTCGCTGATGAAACTGATTCTATGTACATATATATATATATATATATATATATATATATATATATATATATATATATATATATATATATGGATTTTTACAAAACATTAATTAAAAAAATTTGACGCACGTCACCCGAGCAACGCACGGGTATTCAACTAGTTTTAATTGTCACTGTAATCATCAATAACAAGTAATTGCAAGAACCTTGGAATTATCTATAACGCGTTAAGCAATTGCAATGACACTTATCTAATAATTCTTGTAATCATCTAAACTATGTTAAGCAATTGCAGAACTATTGTGGGTGCTACATGGTCATGAATATCAAGAGATACATGAATCGTTTTTCGGAGGATTGTTGCAGAGGTTTGTATGAACAACCGAATTCATTTCAGTTTATGCTAGGTTTGCACAACAACGGGGACTTTCTGATGCAAGTGTAGCTGGTTTGTGGCTCAAGTTACCGGATCTGATTTGAGTTTGGGTTGTGCAACAGCTATGGATAAATGCTATTGACGGTTCAAGTGTAGCATTATGGCTAATAAGGTCAAGTGTAACATTTGTCCATATTAGTTTAATATATAATATGTAGGTCATTGGCTTACACAATGCTGCGATAAGTCTCTTGCCCATAATATATAATATCAGGGAGTATTTGTTTGGTGAATTTTTAAGGTATGTAATGAGTTTAGGTTTCATTAATGTTGTTTGTTTGAGAAATGATTTCCAAATATTTAGAAATGATTACCAAAAACTCAAACACATCAACACTCATGAGTATTCCTTCTACTATTATTTCTCCAATTACTTTCAAATTCATATCTATACCTACAGTGGCTGACCTAGAATTTTTAGTTGCCGGTGGCACAAATTTTAGTCGTGTTTTTGATTTTATAATTTTATTAATTAGATTGGTTTGGTCGGATTAACAACCGATAAGATTAACTGAAATTTCATAAATTTTGGGATTGAATAAAAATAATGTATTGAGTTTCGTGATATGAACCAAAAATATAAATAATAATGTCTTATTGGGTATTTAATTTTGAGTTTTGTGTAATTAATTTATTTTTATTTGTTATATTAAAATATAAATAATTATACTACAAATTTATTTATTTGATTGAATGTTATAAATTTTTTGATTAAATTATTCTAATAATGTTTTAATATTCGTAAAACACGGTTGCACGTACAAAAAACCAATGGTTGCGCAAACAAAAAATCGTAAAAAAATGTGTGAAAATTATGGGTTTTGTGGAATGAGTGATGGAAATGGTTGTTGAAACGAAAGTTGAAAAAATGGTATGTATGAAATTGTTTGAGAAAAATTCGGTTGAAAATTTTATGTCGCAAGACTTGAGGTGGACGGAATGGAGATGTAATGCAAGGATCGGTATTCCCGCATTGACGGGTTGTTTGCCAATATTTTGATTCATTTGATGTGTTGAGAGATTTTGAATAAAACGATGGATTGTGAAAATTGAGCAAGAGATGTATGTATTTATAGAAAGAAAAAAAAGAAAAAGAAATTTTAGGATTGCTGTTGTTACTGGTGGAAACAAAGGCGTTGGTTTTGAAATATGCCGGCAATTGGCTGATGAAGTTGTGGTGGTGTTGACTGCAAGAGACGCGAAGAGATGCCGTCGCCAAATTGCTTCCTTGGCTACTTTCGTTGATGGAAACTCGATATATTGGTAACGATTTAACTTGAAACGATGCAAACAGTAGGAATGATTTGGTTCACAACTTTAGGCTTGGATTTAATTGATAGAAACCTTTTAAATCTGTGGCTCACAAGAAGAACTAATTAACCCGCTAGTTCTAGCTATTTGATTTGGTCCTCCACTAGACCCGCCCGCTAGGCCTGGAACCGGATCGAAAAGCTAGAGGTTGAAAACTTAAAACACCACACTAATTTAACCGCTTTCGGTGTATTTTGTTCGGTTAATGACCTGGAGTCTGGACCACTTAATTTTAAAGGATAAAAAATACAAATTTTCTATATCAATTGATTAGATCCAGACGTGGTTTTACTATGCAAAAATATATATATGTTTTACAATCTGCACAATAATGGAACAGGTGAACAATGCTGGCCGGAGTCTCTAGTACTATCATTGACAACGAGGAGTCATTTTGGAGTTTAAACCTTCCATTTCCAACCGAGGTAACCCTTAATTGTTCTGTGATCGAATTGTTAAGTGTCAGCGATTAAAAAGCTTAAAAATGGGACATCTATCTATGTGTATACATACTTTCTGATGTATTCAATTCCTGGTCATAAGTAAAATAGAAATCAAAAAGTTAGTTTTTCTATATAACATTGATGACTAACTCGGTTTAAAAAATAGGTTATATGATTTTCTTGTTGACTGTATCCTTTAACCACAAGTCTTGGTTTAATATTTCATGAAATGTTATCAACAATCTATCAAGTTTTACCAAAATTATAATATCCATCTAACCAATATACCCACACTTTACGTTACCACATTCACGTGATATCCATCATTTACGTGATACCCGTCATTTACGTGATCTGTACTTTTTATTAATATTTTAATGCATTACGTTACAAAGGTGATTGGTAACGTAAAGTAATGATACTCTACGTTGCCAAATTTAAATGTTGTTCATTCCCAATAAAAATGTAATCATGAAATTTGGTAACGTAATGTATTAAAATATTAATAAAACGTACGGATCACGTAAATGTGATAACGTAAAGTGTGGGTATTTTTGTTATATGGATATTTTATGGGTAAAACTTGATAATGAGGTGAGATTTTTGGCTATTTTAGTAATTATCCCTAAAATTTAACTTCACGGCTATGTATTTGGTGGTAATTGATGAAAAGGCTGCTGCTAACAAGACCAAGGAAGCTGTAATACAAACGTTTGAAGGAGCCAAAAAGTGTTTGGAAACCAATTACTATGGAGCCAAACTGTCATCCAAACTGGGTCAATTACAGGTATTATTATACCCTTTCCCACTTCTAATGCATAAATATCACCCCATTTAACTCGTTTGGAAGTCTTGTATCTAATACATTCTTGTTTGATTTTACCATAATGGAAGGTTTATGTTTTTCCAAAGCCTTTTCCAAATTATTATTGTTTATCGTAATGTTTTTTGTCGTTCAAGTATGTTGAAGACGAAAGTGCAAGGAAATTTCTGAGTGATGTTGATGAACTGACGGAGGAGGTTGTGGATGAGGTTGTGAATGAGTATTTGAAGGATGCTAAAGATGAGGAATTGTTGAAAAAGAAAGGGTGGTCTAGTAATGTTTCTGGCTATATCGTCTCCAAAGCGGCTCTAAACGCCTACACGAGGATATTGGCCAAGAAATTTCCATCGATTTGTGCAAACGCAGTTAGTCCTGGTTTTGTTGCTACAGACATGACCCTTTTTAAAGGAACTTCCACCGCTGAACAAGGCCCTCTGATCAATACTTTTGGACGACAGAAGCATCAACATTTTAATAAAGGGTCAATGAAATTTCTTAAGTAAACTTTACAGAACGATCATTTCGGAATACATAAAATAAAACAGAAATATTAAATGTTAATAAATGTGATGTGTTTTACTTAGCTCGGATCAATTGCTAAGAAATGTTGTGAATAAGGTAAGAAGAGATTTGAGTTTAAGGGGTGGAACCTATACTAGTGAAAGACTTGTTTTAGCAAATTTGTGCCACCAGCAACTAAAAATTCTAGGTCAGCCAC
Source organism: Centrapalus pauciflorus (assembly GCA_020465985.1). Taxonomy (NCBI): domain Eukaryota; kingdom Viridiplantae; phylum Streptophyta; class Magnoliopsida; order Asterales; family Asteraceae; genus Centrapalus; species Centrapalus pauciflorus. Next base: position 232,667 of record JAANYP010001718.1, on the reverse strand, counting down.
TGTAGGTATAGATATGAGTTTGAAAGTAATTGGAGAAATAATAGTAGAAGGAATACTCATGAGTGTTGATGTGTTTGAGTTTTTGGTAATCATTTCTAAATATTTGGAAATCATTTCTCAAACAAAATACTAAAGGAGAAGTCAATTGAGGCTCTATGATTAAAGAGAGTTGAGTTCAGAAAAATGTAGCATGTTGCATTTGTAAAGTTTTTGATATCCTTGGTTAATAATAGAAGATTTAAAAAACTCATGTCTTCTTTCATCTGTCCTCAAGAAAAATTTGTTTCCAACCATGCTCATCTGCATGACAAACACAATGGAGCTTTTCTGCTCTAAATTAATTATTTAACTGCTGGATGTGTTGAATTTCCTAGTCAAGTTAAAAGACATTTTCTATGTAACTGCATAAAAAAACTTGCAGGTGAATGATCTGGGACATCTACTAAGCATGTATGCGGAATGGCACTCACATCTGATTCCTTACTACTCGTTTAACCAGTTTGTTCACAAGGTAGAACAAGTTGGCGGTTCAAAATGTGTCAAGGTAAAACATTTCTTTCCAGGTATTTGTTGCAATTACAAAATGCAACATATGATCTGTTGTTACTGGGTGTGTAAGTTCAGGTGCATAAGAACTTTCTAAAATCAAATTAAAATTTTTGTTATTATAAAGGCTAATCTGAAGGTAATGTGAAGGTACAAAAACTATTTTGATTCACTCAATCGGATGGGGTGGTGTGTATGCAGAAGAATGTGTTGAAACAAAACTTAACTTATAGTTTTGTCTAGGTTGCCATGAACTCATTGTTGATTGAAAAGATGTAATGAATTTTTTTCTATTCATGTGATTCTTCCATTTATAGTTAAGGTCAACTGAAGGTTCAAATGTAAGTATCTAACTAGTTGGAGTCTCTAGGAACTGATTCTTTGGGGAGTACATAGTCTCATTGTGTAGGCCCTCGTATGCTTAATAATTGCATAAAGCAGTTGGCCACACTCAGAGCCATCTTTCAAAGAGCCATTATCTTTGCTGCTATATGATTATTTCCATTGATCCCTATGTCTTTTTGTGTCATTGAGATAATCTTTTACCCACCTACAAACTGTCTTGTTGATTATTATCTTTCTAAACGTGTATTCTTCCCCGATGTAAGTTTCATCATTATCACTGCTACACTTTTGTACTTTTTTTGGTTCAACTTCAATTCTATTCTTTCTTTTTTGACCTAATGTATATCTCGTCAGTTGAATTTTCTACACTTCCGTTTTGTGCTTGTTTCTCAGTTATCAGAGCAACACTTGATCCTGCTTAGCAGTTCTTGTATATGCTTTTCATATAATGTAACAAGTAGCAGCGACATCAGATATCTGAAAACTCTTAGATAAATTTTTTTTTCCATATCACATGTAAGTTATAATTCAATATATACATTTCCTGATTTCTCTTCCAGTTCTCTATAGATTAGGTTTAGATTAGCTTTAGTTTGATTTCAGAAACATTGCTAGCCAGTAGCCTAACATCTTATTATGGAACATTTCTTTTTAGCTGCATATTTTTACATCAACTTGTTCTTATCTTATGAAAACCATTTGTTTGATCATACACTTTACAGCACTGGTTCAAATGACTTGACAATAATACTTAATTTCGTACTTTTGAATTTTAAATATTTGCAAGACTTTCGTGTCGTCACTTGATTGCCAAGTCTTGTCCCATATACTAAACCAACATTCTTTTTCCTATTACCTTTCGGGAGGAGCTTTTTATCTCTCAACAAGTATTTGAGCTCATTTGTTGCAAAAGATGCCCCTGGTGTGAGGCACATCTAGATGTTGCTTCCAGGCATTGACAAAGCTTCAATGAAGCATACACCTCTGCCTTTTAGATAATAGTTCTGTTATGCACTTTTTAATGAACTGAAACATTTAATTTTAGGCCTTTTACTCCGATTTTTGTGCTCTGTAGACAAAAAGAGAGAATGTTGAGGAATACATCAAACATCTCTTTTCTCTGCTTTGCTTCATCATGTATTTTTATCTTGAATCTTATCTTTGACATCTTTATATTCACTGCCCCAAGGTTAATTGAATGTTAGGGGTGTGAACTGATGATACCAGGGGTCAACATGGATTTTCTTTGAGCTCTGGGACGCTTGCCCGAGATGTGGACGGTCTTGGATCGCAATGAATAAATATTAGAACAGAGTTTGGGCCAGAGTCCCAAAATTATGCTCTTACGATCAAGTTAGTAATCAAATATTTGGGGGTGAAATGATGGTAAAGAATGGAAGAATGTATCTAAGTGAGAGCTTACCCCGGAGTACTTGTTTTGTCACTATCGATAGGATTTTCTGTACATGTGGCTAGTCATCGTCTCTCCCCATGTTACCTGCATTGTCAGGGTTATCAGTGAGCATTAAGATTGTCACATTAAAAGCTATAGAGCTGACTTAAACTTTTTAGGTTGTCACATTGAAGGCTCCGAAGGTGACAAAACATTTATTAGGGTTGTCGTGTTGAGGGATCGAGAGATGGGTTTCATGCTGATATAAAGCCAACTAGCTTCAGGAAGGCAGAGAGATACCTTCAGGAGCCAGTCATTTTTTTGCCAAATTGAGTGATACCCTGTTTAGGGGTTTATTATCTGTTAAGGTTAATTAAGGCGGTGACATGGTCGAGAGACGGGTTTCAATATTTTAAGTTGCTTTTCATTGATTCTTTACTTGTACGTTGAAATTCATGCAACTCATGAGCCCAACTTGTGCTTCATGCATAGGCTTTGGGAAACCTTTGCACCGCGTGTGTTTCTGTCCTTGAATATCGCTAATCTTATTTGGTAACATGTATGCCTCATGGAAGTTTGTCCTCTAGGTCATATACTACTCTAGAAATAATGTGGATAACAGAATATAGAGCCAGCATTAATACTTTCAGCATCTTCATAATTATTGACAAATTTGGAGATGCATGAAGTACTTTCTTTTGTTTTTGATTGTGTAAGTCCATTTATTATTCATAGAATTATAAAAAACAGGAAGTTTGGTTTAGGTTTGATTAGAAAGCACATTGTTTCTTGAAAAAGACACATCCGAGTACATATAGTCATATAGATAAACTACAAAATAAATATTATATGATGACAACATTTAACCTGCCGTTCTTAGGAGACTTGATAACACGTGTATCCCTTTATGGGACCTGGCATTTTGCCTCCAAAGCGAAGAATCCTGCTTTTAGGTGTTTTGCGATGTGTTTGGATGAAAAGAGCATAGCACACTCACGTATGGTTGGATGTTTAGCTTTGACTAGAGGATGAAAAGGTTTGGAGATTAGGATGACTAATGACCTCTTATTGGAGACAATGAAGAAAATAAAGGATATGAAAGGTGGAGCAAGTCGTGTTGTAGGGAATGGGTGATTTTTTATCTTGTAAAGTTCATTAGTAAACCATACTTCTGGCCATGGATATAATGGTTAAACACACCACCATGTATACAAATAGCAAGAAACAAAGATTCATTTGCTGTTTTTGCTTATTCTACATGGCTAGATATATGTTCATATTTTAACTATTGGCTTAACCAGCTATGCATAAACGACTTGCGAGAAAGAGTTTCACATGGAGGGGACCCTGCCAAGCTACTTGAAACACCTGAGCCACATGAAAACTCAAATCACGAACAAGGTACTTCACCAACCCACTATTTTAGTCAGAATAACTTGGTTAATCATATTTAGTTTACTTATTTTTTCTGCATCCTGTTTAAGCTTTATGCTCATCACTCCTTACTTATTTGGTCTTTTCATCTGAAGAATCTTTTTCTGATGGTAAATAGTCCAATAAAAATTGTATACTCTATACTCCATCCTTTTTTTGTTTATCAAATTGCATAAAAAGGTAAACCGACGTTAGTCTTTACTTGTTGAAAGCAGCTAACTTTTTGTCCTAGAAACAAAAGTAGACTTTCAAAACGCTCTATATCAGGTCACAGTTTTTGACATTTGTGTATGGGAGGTAACAAACTTTTGAAGTTATTTATTTGAGGTAACCAACTAGCAAACTTTTATTTTAGTCCATGTGTATCATTGAAAAATGCCACTTCCACATCCATGTCAAAATATCTACTTATGTCAGCAATACCGGATTATTGAAAACTTGTATGTTTGTTACCTTAAATTTTTGTTTTTTAAGCTAATTGCCTTAAACAATAAAAAAACCAAAAAGGTCATTAACTTCTTATGCAATCAACCATTTCTTGATGCATGTCATATACAATTCAATGCATAATTTTCATCTTCATTGTGAAGCTAATATAGTTTTAAATCTAGTTTTAACAATTAAATTTCTAGTAGCAGTATTGTGTCAAACCACACCGGTCCATGAAAGATTCATCAGAATGTTCAAGCATGAGAGTTATGAAAGCCATCAGTTTTTTGTATATACATGGTGTGTAGTAGCAAACAGGGACACTGCGGTGGCATTTGGTTCACTGAATGTAATTCAACAGAACTGGAATCTACCTTTAAGCCTATTAGTGTTTGATGATGGGCATAAAAGTTGGTTTTTATTATTAGTTAGGGGATGGAGGTTGAAATCTAATTCATGTATGAATTGATAAGAATGTTTAACTCTTTATATTTGTATCAAAGGTATCAAATGCTTTAAAATACCAATTCTTTCGAATTCATTCCATGAACCAAATGCTACCTTAAAATACTGATTTGTTCTTGTGCTACAGCAGTTTTTGGGACTCTTGCATGGTCTTCTTTTCCCCCTCATTTCAGTTTTATATTAGAAATGATTGTATTGTATTGGTAAGAGTAGAAGTTGCAGACAGTTCTGATCTTTGTTTCTTCATCAAGCAGATGCTATCAACTTAGAGGAACCAAACTTTCACCAGGAAGATACTTCGCTAGATCATAACGCAGATGAATTCCAGCACGATATGCTTAATGAGATCTTTGAAAACACTGCTGAAGTAAGCTCAAGTCCAGTTCATACCATTTTAAATAAATCTTCCTCATATGGCACCTATATAACAATCAATTTTTATTTTCTAAAATTGAAATAAAAAGGACAGCTTTGCTGTTTACACATTAAGTATCACGGTATTTGAATTTTTATTTGCATGGCTTGATCAAGTGGTCATGGATCATTGACCAAATGTTGATATGGTGTGTATTATCAGGAGCCATCTTGGCCGCTGAACAATGAGGCTGCCGTCTCTGTACCGAGTTGAAATGTCTGAAGAGGTAAAAGCTCGCATAGAATCAAACAGGCTTAAGGCATTGGAGAGAGCTGCTGCTCGAAAACAGGCTTTGAAATCCCAAGTCTCTTGATCTTCAAATTGGTGTAATTGCAGCAGGCGGTCACTTTTCGATATCTATTAATATCATGCATCTGCCGATAGCCAGCAAGAAGCTCAATGTATTAAGTAGAGATATTCTCACTTTTTTAAAGGAATACACAGTAACAATGAGTTTTGTCCACAATTGCTTTGTCGTAACCGAGTGGAGAAACTTGAACGTTTTCTCTAATAAGTTTTTCTATCAAATACGTTTAAATTTAACCATGAGAATGATAAAGTATTGCATCGTAAATGTTTGATCGAAACTTCAATCGCAGATTAGTGATTGTTAGAAGCTTTCCTCCTCAAAAATTCAGATGCCGATACTTTCTTTTTGAAGTTCTTTCCATGTTTCATGATTCACATTTAAGGATTTTTTGAATCGTATCAGGATTCATGTAAATCAACAATGCTAAACATGAATATGATTACTTGATTCAACAAAATTGACAATGATGTTTGGCAAGAAAATCGTGTTACGCATCAATCATTTCCAAACCTAAATGCTCGATGCATAAGCGACATTTATCCTAAAAAAAGAAAGAAAAAAAAGATTGTTGGTCTTTATCTATAATACAGTTGTAAAGATGATCAAAATACCAAACAACTTTGGAATTTTGTTTTGCAAATAGATTTAAAAAGCAACTTTTATATAATTTGAAAATCAGATTTGGAATTTTGTTTTGCAAATAGATTTAAAAAGCAACTTTTATATAATTTGAAAATCAGATAACGCTTGATTTAGTCCTTTATTTATTGATGAAAACAACACACGATCCCATCATGTGGCCAACAAAATAGGCCACCTTGTCAACTCATACACATCAAAAGTTAGAACGATCGTAACTATTGATTTAGAAAGAGAGTAAGAGACATCGATACTACGACTAACGCATACAAAAAAAAAAATTGTATGGGATTGACACATGGCCAAACTTGGTTTTTATACCCTGACCGGACAGGTGCCGAAATCGAAAATCCGAAACCGAAATATGAGATGTGGAAGAACCGAATACCGAACCATTGAATTTTGTATGGTACCGGTTCGGTATAAATATGGTACCGAATCCGAAATAAGAGATACGGGATAAATATGGTACCGAAACCGGGAGCACCGAAAACCGATTTTTAACTAAGTCAAAACCTGAGTACCGGACCGAATATATTAATTCGGTATCGGTCGGTACCGGGCTGGGTTCAAGAAATCGGCTCCGTCGCTCACCCCTATATATGTGTGTGTGTTTTAAAAAAAGTATCACTCAAAATCGAATGCATCTGAAACTATCGACTCTAAAAAAATTGTAATTTTTTTTTTCACAGTCAATTTTAAATTAACGTTACACAGATGATATATAAATTTCATATACATTCACAAATTGTATGCCCTTATAAAAAATTTGTGAATAACCATATATATTTATGTGAATGATCATTTACTGTGATTCAGTTTTGCACAATTTTCAAAATATATTTAGCTTCTCATTTGATCTCTCTCTTACACACACACACACACATATACATAATTAGGTTCAAAAAAGTCTTTCTCGAAATCAAGTGCATACCATCCTTAAAAAAATAATTTTTTTCATAAGCATGTTTAAATTCACGTTATACACATGACATATGAAAATTTTACATACATTCACACTTTCAGAGTGCTTAAAAATTATGTGAATGGTCATCCAAGTGAATGATCATTCACACCATTCATATGATCTTTAAACCATTCACAATATTTATTTTTTGAATTTTAATATTGTACGTTTCGATAAAAAGTTTTATAATGTTGCTTTATACATGTTTATAAAAAAAATATGTGAATGGTCATTCACAACAGGATACGTTGAAATTTCATGGGTACCCTATTGAACCTGATTCTATATGTGTGTGTGTGTTTTAAAAAAAGTACCACTTAAAATCAAGTTTAAATTAAAGTTACATACATGATATATAAATTACAGATCCATTTACCAAGTTTACGTTCTTAAAGTTTTGTGAATGACCGTTCAAGTGAACGATCACTCGCATGATTTTTTTTTAGTTATTCATAAAATTTATTTTTTGAATTTTAATGTATAAAGGTAATATTTGTTTTGATGAAAAGTCTTTTAATCTTGGTTGATATATGTTTATATTAAAAAAATCATTGAATGATCATTCACAAAGAGATATGTTTGATACTCTCGATTATTTAAGGTACTCTCTTGATCAGATTATATGTATGTATGTATAAAGTTTATTTAGATTTTGTTTTCTAAACTTAAATATTAATGTTGTGTGACTTATGGCAAAATCTTTATCTTTATGTATGAGAATTGACCATATTGTCACATACTTATTTCCTGACCTATCATATTTTAAGTGTTTATCTAATTAAAGATATTTTATGTCATATTTTATGTTATAATGAATCATAAGTTAAATTTAAATCTAAACCCGTATCTTTACATTATTAATACTTATTTATTTATCAAACTAGTTATTTGCCCATGTATTACATGAGATATATTAATAAAATAATTTTTTTTAAAATACATATAAAATTAAATTAGTATATGACAATTATAAATTTTAAATAATCAAATTTTAATATTAAAACTCAAAATAATTTATCTGAACGATATAAACTATAAATTTAGAATACTTAATATACAGATATATAAAAATTTTACTGACTGTATTAGAATGTTGATCCACAGATTTTTAACTATATATGTAAGTTTATTAATGTTGTAATTAATATGAAAATAAAATATCATAAATGGTATATAAAAGATGATTAGAGTTATTAATTTACTTTCCTTAATATTAGAATAAAAGTTATGGTAATAAAATAGGCGGTAAATTGAAAATGAGATGTCACGAAAGAGTGGCATGTGGCAAAATCATTTTGTTTTATTAATAGATATAAATTCACAAAATTATTTATGTGTTTATAAAATTATTAAGATACATTAGAAATAAATACAAGTTTTACAAAAAAATATTAAATTTTTGCGTGAATATTAATTAGTAAAAACTTATTTAATAACAGTTTATTTATGTTATATATCAATTAAAATCTTAAATTATATAAAATAGAATATAAAAATTTATAAATAAAGTTTAAAATCATCATAAAAGTTGCTACTATTTATATTTTTATGTATAGCTTGAAAGTTGAAACATAATAGTTATGACAAATTATAACGCTATTGTTATATATATTTTTAAAACAATTAATTTTTATATATTTTGAATTTAATTTATATACATTTATGCACATAAGTTTTATTAAAAATAATCACGTAATACGTGGATCAATAAATTTATAAAATAAAACTTCTCATGTCACGGTTGTTAAGATTTTAATTTTTTTAGTTTTTCTTATAAAGTTATAATTACATATCTAATTTATTTATTGTATTAAGATATATAAAAAAATCTATCTAAAATAATGGAAACAATTTTATAATTTTAAAATATTTCTAACAGTAATTTTAAAAGTATTTTTTTACTAGATAACTTATATTTTGGTATTTAAATTTGATTTAAAACATTATTTTCCTACAAATGTGATATTATATTGATAAAAGAACAAAAAAATGCATCATGCAATTCTATGTTAGTTAGGTAAAATCACATCTCACTATTGTTGAGAAATAAAAATGTGTAGTAATGAAATGTTATGAATGTTCTGGTTGATGTTATCTTTTATAAGCTATATTAATATAAGTGATAATTGTGCAAAAAAAAACCTTAACTTTTCAGTTTTTTGTGATTAAAGCCTCAAACCATTTTTCGTTGCATAGAAAATCTCGAACTAACTAAAAAGCAGTAAATCAAGGTTTTATCAATGGGTAACCGGTTGAAACCGATTATTAATCCTACATGGACCGGTGAATAACTTGCGCAGAATAAATTTTAATTGTTGAAACCGTATGCCAAGTATTAAACATCATTAAAAACCCGTTTTTAGTTGTAATTTTTAAACGAGATTACATCATCAACAGGGGTTTAAATGATGTGTAATACTTGGCAACCGGTTTCAACAATCAAATTTTATTCCGCGTATGTTATTTACCGGTCCACGTAGGATTAGTAACCGGTTTCAACAGGTTACCCGTTGATAAAACCTTGATTTACTGATTTTTAGTTAGTATGAGGTTTTCAATGCAACGAAAAATGGTTTGAAGTTTTAATCACAAAAAGTTGACAAGTTAGGGGTTTTTCCGCAATTATCCCTTAATATAACAGACATTAATTTTCTATTTATTAAATTTAATATTTATATTCTTAAATTAGATGGTTTACATATTGCTTTTACTTAATTTTTAACGTTTTACTTTTGGCTATAGGTACAGAACATACATAATTTATTGATTGAGAACTTTAATTTTGTTATAATTTTATTTGTGTTATCGTGGGTCCGTAAAACTCACTAGGATAAGCGGTATTATTGAACCAGACAAAACAACACGCAATGAAACCAAAAACAGATATATCCCCTAAACTATAAGATAAGTAAGCCTCTCCAGACCATACAAGTGCTCGTCGAGCCCATGCGAAGGGTTTGGTACTCATTCCATATTGGTTGACAAATAAAATTGTATATCTATAAAATATCATAAAGTTTAGTTTTTTATAACTTTTCATAAGTTAGACTATGTTTGACACATTTTTTAAGAGCTTATGAAAGCTTGAGCTTATGATTTTTAGAAGCTCAAGCTAAATGATAGAACATTTTATGAAAAGATTCTTAACAATATAAGTTCCAAAATAAAAAGTTACTTGAAGTAGCTTTTGAGATTAACTTGACATTTTGATTGAAAAAATGACAAAATTCTTCTTAAAGTACACCATCTATTTTTTATTTAACATTTTTATTACTTGTCATTTTACACATACCAGTTCCAACTCCAGTTACGTTGACAAACACACATATATTAATCAAAAACTCCAGCTTCAACTAAAAGGTAATTGTGCAAAAGCAAAACAAATTGTGTTCTTTTTCTTTAGAAGATGTTATATCATATTATGTATAAATAAAGGTATATAAGAGAAATTTTATAAATTAAAGACATGCGTAATATCCATATGATACATGGTATTTATGTATTTTAATTTAACTTTATTCTTAATAAATGAATATATATCAAAAAAATGTCTTAAGTTTGATCCTCACAAATTTCAGCCTTTTATGTCACGTGTCTCTCAAAATAAAAATATAACATTATGTGTATTAACACACATAATTAAACGCACACATTGGATACAATAAACCATTTTTGAATTTGTGATTTATAACTACCTCATCATTTTTTTTGTTTTTTTATTTCATTCAAACCCTTTAATTATTTGATATTTTTTAAAACCATTATTTTTTATTTTTTTTAAACAACTCATGATGTAATAGGTAGACAGTCTTCTAACCTATTTACCAATATATTGATTTTTTTAACGATAAAAGGTAGAACTAATCGGGAGATTCGGCAATGACATTACCCCAGCCTAGAACACCCGAATATATTGATGCATTATCCAGATCCAATTCTAGTAAATTCTTTTAAAAAAGAACATAAAAGAGTTAAAATAGCATCCAAAAAACATAATTTCCTAATCAATAGGAAGCCATGGTACACGTGGCAATGTGTGCAACGACAAATTCAAACTTCAAATCCAGTCAGTCACTCAATTATGCTTCTTTCGCGTGGTCTCTCTTATCATGTTTGTAGTAAGGACCAGTTTTTCTTTCTTTTTTTTTTTTCTTCAGAGTTATATAATATAGGATAATTACGTAAAAAGACCTCTCAACTTTTCAGTTTTTTGTGATTAAAATCTCAAATCATTTTTCGTTGCATAAGAAACCCCGAACTAACTAAAAATCAGTAAATCAAGGTTTTATCAATGGGTAACCGGTTGAAACCGGTTATTAATCAATCCTACGTTGACCGGTAAATAACCTACGTGGAATAAATTTTAATTGTTGAAACCAGTTGCCAAGTATTACGCATCGTTTAAACCCTCGTTGATGATGTAATTCCGTTTAAAAAATACAGCTTTCTATGATCAAGCCTCTAAATCAATTTTGTTTTACTAATAAATCTTTTAACTTTATAAAAACTCATAACTTTATTACTTAGGCCACAGGGAGTGGGGCGTGGCACAGCTCAGTACCGAGCTCGGCATTTTGGGAACACCGCGCCGAGGTCTCGGCATCGGCATCAACGGGCGTGGCAACGGCATGCAAATGCCGAGCGACTTCTCCCCTTTCCGACCGTAATTTATATATATACACACATAATTTTTTAAAATACACCCATATTCAAATCATTCAAAATTTTAAAAAAAATTTCTCACAACCCTCAACCTCCATTCTCATCTCTCTCAAATATTCAAATGGCATCCGGTTCCGGTTCGACGAACAATCCGAACACACCAACGTCGACAAATCAAGGTTATCGTCCGATCCCGATGCAAATGGATCAACCAATATTTTCGCCCACGGGTTTTATGAACTTTGTGGGGGTTCCGCAACCCGTTTTCGGTCGAGGGTATGGCATCACGCCTACTTGACTAAATTTCATGCCTCCGGAATATTCGCAATTTAACCCGTTTACGGAGTACCAACCACTCTCTTCCCCAACGTTATCCCCATTTGGCACCCATCCATCTCAACATATTACCGAACCCGAAGTCGTTCCGGAAACACAACCCGAAGTCGAAGTGGATCCCGAACCCGAGTCGGCTACGAAAGGTAAAAAAAAAGAAATCAACAACGAGGGCTCCTACTCAACATTGGACCCCCCAAGAAGAGAAGACGTTGGCACGAGCTTGGCTCGATGTTTCTGAAGATCCTATTACTGGTACCGACCAAAATAGGAAAGATTTTTGGAATCGAATTCGGTTTAGGTTCCACCAAGAAATGGGGAAAAATGACTACCGTTCGAAAGATCAACTATACACAAAATGGAGGAATGTCAACGCCGTCGTTGAACAATTTTCGGCGATATTTCATTCCATCAAATAGGAAAGTGGTCAAAACGACGCCAACATTCTAAAAAAAGCACTTGGAATGTTTAAAGACGCGAATAGGGTATCCGTTTCGACATATCGAAGTGTGGTTGGTCGTAAAAGATTCTCCAACTTGGCAACGTGTTGCGACGGCCGACGATTTTATCGAACGTGGGTCTAAACGATCAAAAACAACGGACTCTAACGAGTTCACAATATCGTCGGATGCGCATATCGGAATCAACCTTAACGACGATGACGACTCGTTTGAGGTTCCCCCACCCACACGGCCGATTGGAAGGAACGCGGCAAAACGTAAGGGTAAAGCGGCAACAAGTTTCGGTACGACGCCAACATCGGCTTCACAAGATCTTGATTCCATGACGGCAAATATAGTCGGGTTACAAAATCGTTTAGGCGAATATTTGGATTTTTTTAAAAACAAGATCTTGTCGCAAAAAAAAAGCTCGTGACTTGAGATTTTATGCCAAAGACGTTAGTCATTTGACCGGAAAACAACTCGAACTCGTGATGAAACAAAAGGAAGAGATAGATTAAAAATGGTTCATGTAGTTTAAGTATTTTAATGTTTTTCTAAGTATTTTTAAGTATGTTTTTTTTTTATTTTTTTAGTTTTAATGTCTTAATTATGTTTAATTTTAATATTATTAATGAAATGTTTTATGTTATGTTTAATTTTAATATTATTAATTAAATGTTATTTTTTTATTTCAATAATTTTTTATAAGTTTTAAATGCAAAAAAAAAAAAAATTAAAACGAATGGCATCCACACCCTCGGAATGGCATCAAAATGGCAAAGAATGGCAAAACTGACGTGGCGGCAAATTTGGATGGCATCCATGGCAACGAGTCCCTTTGGCCTTATACTAGTTTAAGAGGATGTTTGATCCACGTGACATGCATATGTGATGAAACGTTAACGATAAATTTTTCAGATTCAAACTTTCAGCAAAAACTTAATTTTACCTTAAAATCAAACAAAACATTTATAGATTAATTAGTTGGGTTGAAGATTAAAAAAAAAATGTTGTTTGAAGATTTTTTTTTTTTTTTTTTTGTTTATAAATATGGTTTGGATGAAAGTAGAGTAGAGAGCAACATTTATGTCAGAATGAAGAGCTGGCCTAACATGTCACCCACATCATCTTAACGTGAACCCAACTATATTGTATTAAGTGCCACCTAATCATTTTTAGTTTCCTTTTTATGGATTAATAATCTAATACTTATATAATTGGGTTTTATTTCACGTAAAAAAAAATTTACTATAAAAAGATAATTAAATATTTAGAAATTTTTTCAAAAAAAAATTAACTTAATTTGTTTCCAGTGACATAATACTTTAAAAGAACATCACATTTTTAACTGAAATTAAAATAATTCATAAATATTTTACAATTTAACCAACTGATGATTCTATTAGTCCTTCGAAATAATGTCAATCCGTTTTAGTTTTGTCTTTTTTGGTGAAAATTACAAGAATACTTAAAAGCTCAAATTCTGAATCCATAACAACAACATATTACGGTCCTGTTTGTTTTTTAATAGGTTGATGTCTGCGATCTGCGGACTTTGTTGTAGAATTCTGCGGTTATAAAAGATTTCCTAAAGGTCTGCAGTATTTGCAGACGCGGGCAAACGAAAAAAAAACAAATGCACTTCCATATAAAATCTCTTCCCGCATCTTAAAATTCTCAGGCATAAAAGGTTCGAGTTAGTATCAATATGTGTTTTTACCATGTTTTGATTAAATCATATAATTTTATTTCAACTTCTTTAATGCACTTCATTTTCATTGGCATTTATGATGTCCCAAGTAGGTAAAGAGTAAATGTTTCATGTGGTAGAAATGAAGCTCATAATTACCTTTTTTCTTATAAGTTCTCACCAATTTACTTACTTAATGTAATCTCAGTAACTCACCAATGTAATTAATTTAGGTAGCCAAATTATAGGCACTAAACCAAATTATTGGTAATTTATATTAATATACTTACCGTTACACGTCATTTTCAAATGAATAGAGTCGTAAAAAATCTTATTATACATGTCAAAAGAAAAATGTATGATAAGTTAAGTAATTTAACAAGTCAAAATGAACATAACAAGTAGGATTAAGATGTCTAGATCAAGTTTGGTTACTTGCTTAGTTCCCGTTGATACTTCTTCTATTCATTTTAACAATTAAATACGATTTCGTTATTTAACTTTTAAAAGTAAACGTGTTTTATATATTTTTTTTATCAAACTTTTAATTTTTACTTATTTGAACTATCGAACACATCAAAGAAACAAGTATGTATTATACCCATTATGGTTAAAGAAATCGTATTAACAGTAATGAACATTAATCGGTTGTGGTTATTTTTTTTCTTATTTTTTTACCAACTATAGTGTTTATTTTATTCTTTTTGCAAAAAATAATAATATATTAGGATTTATTATGGAAAAAACCAATATGTTTTTATCCCACTGTGTTTTTTTATATAAGTTCTCAAGTTAATTTTTTTCTTTTGGTTTAGCGAAATTTGGACATTAAAAACCGGTTATAATTAATAAGCTGAGTTTTTAAAAACTGAAAAACCGGGTTTAAATGTCTAAATTTCACAAAACCAAAAAAAATTTAACTTGATGATTTTTATGAAAAAAAAATAACATGAAAAGACGAAAATGCAAAAAACTTAAAAATATGTTGGTTTTTTCAGGATCAATCCTATTATATATTTGCATTGGACATGGAAAAGTGCACACGTACGACAGAGGAAAAGCCAATACACATGCGAGCAGAAAAGACTAACCAACCACTTGATATCGGCTACCTAAAACTAAAACAACTACTAAGTACTACTAATTAATTCATTATATCAATAAGGTTACCTAAATTTTCCTATAAACGAATTCTATATGTTCTTTCTTTATTTCGAATAAGAGAAAAATATATTAGGTTGTACGTTGTAAAAATCCAACATCACATGATTTTATTAAATGTAACTTAAAAACGATTGTCACGATATAGATGAGAAACATTTTTTCTTAAAATAAAAGCATTTCAGATACCAAAATATAAGTTTGATTGGTAGTTGTGGATTCATATCTTAAATATAATAATAACTTTAGGCTAATTAATGTTATCAATGTAATATTTTTATTACTTGATGAATAGAATATCCACAAAGTTATAACAAGTTATTATATAAGTTTTGAGTAACATTAGTGATTAGTCATATTATATATATAATAGATGTTTTGGCAACTTCAAACATCTAAACGGGTCAAACGGTCGAAATAATCGTAACCATAAAATGTTGTTTTCAAATACACACACATATATATATATATATATAAAATCTGTAAAACATACCATTTTTGAAATTGTGTTAAAAAGAAGTATAAAAATTATACATTGACATGTGTTTTTTAGTACCAGTCAACTTGGACGAGAGTCAGCCATTTGGTCTATTGGGCTAAAATTAACACCCCTTATCAACCTCTACCCATGTTTAGCTTACTTAGTCTTGGACACGTATTTTAAATAAAAATATTATATATGAAGTTTAAAAGAAAAAACTAACAATCAAAGCTAAATAAAAACGAATCAACTAAACTTATCGTAAGAATAGAGTTCTCGATACCAACCATAAAACATAAGAATTTTAATTTACAAATAACAATACTGGAAATTAAATTACAATACGAAAAAGAAGTACAAAAATTTAAATTACAAGGGAAACAGAACAATAAATTGGATTTAAATTACAATATGGAATAGAAATGTTGAGACCCGTGTTTGAAGCGATTCCCTTAAAAGAAATTCGAGTATGTTTCTAGGGTACAACAACCTAAGCACTATGTACTATCGGAGTATAACAAACTTGTCTCGAACATCATCGGAGTTCTACGTGTTCTTCGATCTAGAAATAATAGTTTGTTGTCCTCTCAAAATGTGTAACAATATTCGTAAGTATTGTTTGTGTCTCTTGGTTATTACATCTCTGTATCTTTTATAGATGAAAAAGAATTAAAACAGCAACAAGAATTAAACATCGTTTTAATGGTTATTACAATCTTTATTCACCAATTACTTATAATAATTTTGTAACTAAAACCATTTTAAATCAGCTCAAAAACATAACTGAATCGTTCACGCTCGTTAATGTCAGGTAGTGAAGGTGTTGATCTGGTCATCAGCAAGTGATGTGACAACGAACCAACAACCTACCGATGGCTTCCAGAGTTAGTGAGTTCGCATAAGTAACCCGAGTTCAGTGGCCTGATTTGTTTCAACGACCAGCGCCACTTTAGTGAGCTTACCATCAGCAAGCCTACATCAGCCTTTCGTTACTTGCTAATACCTTTCAACATTAGCAACCAACCAGTTGATCTCTCTCTCAGCGACAAAGTATGACGGACGCACACTACTTCAACGGTTTTCTTCTGTTCAGACTCTTGATTTACATCACTGCACGCGAGTAGGTGTTGTAGTATAACCTACAAACATGCTTGCCTAGCTTGTGGACATTCCTCCTTATAAACCTATATTGAGTTTGGTATTTCTTCCTATGTAAGACAAGTTGTGTCTCAACAACTTGCAATTCTCACATCAAACATCATTCTTT
This sequence comes from Centrapalus pauciflorus, assembly GCA_020465985.1. Classification (NCBI taxonomy): domain Eukaryota; kingdom Viridiplantae; phylum Streptophyta; class Magnoliopsida; order Asterales; family Asteraceae; genus Centrapalus; species Centrapalus pauciflorus. Next base: position 215,687 of record JAANYP010001718.1, on the reverse strand, counting down.
GAACACTGATATCTCACTCATCTTGACTACGTTTTAGACGTTTTTATATTATTGTGAAACTCTCTTTAGGAAAACGCAAACTCATAAAATAATAATTATACATCTCACTTTTATATATAGTTATAATTTTGTCAAAACCATAAAAACATTTTATCACAAGTTTTTCCAACACTTGAAGAACTCGAGAAAAAAGTCGAAGTAATTAACATTCCATGTTGATACACTAATTTCAATAAAAAAGTAAGATCTGTAAATGCTTATAACATTGAATAGTCTAGAAAAGCTTACAGATTTCACAATTTTCTTTAAGATAATGGATTGTTTGGTTGTGTTTTGAAAATAAAAAAATCAAAAATTTAATTTCAAAAATGGGTTTAAAAAAATCAACTTTAAGATTGTACAAAAGAGTGTTGTAAACGTTAGGGTGGGGAGTATGCCCGTATTTGTATCCTAATACCCTTTTACCCAATTTTATTTTGAGAGAGGTAGAGGCGAATGAAGAAGAGGGGGGAGCCTGAGAGACCAGGATGGGGTTGTTTTTCGTCGAGAGCGATGGAGTGGGGTGGTGTTCCCGCCGTGGTGAGACTGGTGTGGAAGCCATCGTGTCTATCATGGTGGGTACACCCTGCCCTCTAAAAAGACAAAACTTCTAATACACAAGTTATATTTATTGTCAAACTTACTAAAAGAGTTTTCTACTCTTGTGTGTTTTTCAAATAGAAAAATTAAATACAAAAAACTCAAAATCACTTTTGTAATACATTTGCAAACACCTATAAGATATAGGGATGACAACAGGATCGGGGATGATCACTTAGTGCATTGTTCATTTTTGTTCTCGATTTTGATTCTCTCGTCTCTATCACTGTCGAAGAATAAGTTTTAATCTCGACCGTCTTCTCCGATCATTCAATCTAAGCAAATCATATATCGAGTTTCCCATCAATGAACTTTTTTTCTTAATATCCATTCTTACATAAAATAGTTGAAACTCCTTGCTACTGGCATGTTGCTGAATAGGAAGAAGCTTTAGCACCTTTATCTATGTCGAGAAATAAGTTTTAATCCCTATACATCTTCCTGGGCCATTAGGGATTAAAAAAAACTTTCCGATTCTCCGATCAAACCATACTGGATTCTGAGTTTCTCCTAGAATCATTTAACTCGAACCACATTCCTCAAGCTTCAAGTCTGCCTATACAACTTCGGGACAATAAACACATTATATATAATTTAATGCATGTCTCAGTAGCTGTTAGTCCCATCAATCATCATAGTAGTACAAAAAAAATTAGTTTGTTCCATTAATTTTTATCGAATTTGGTTATAATATGTATTGTAAATTCTTCCAAATTTTCAATACTTACGTTAGGGTTAGTCCCATCCAAATCTTTGGACTGATTAGGTTTTATTCCATCATTATTTAGTTTCAGTCTACTTTCCATTCCCAAGGAAAAAAACGTAAAAATACATAAATATTGAATACCAAGTTACCAAATAATTGTTTTTGTTTTGTATACTTTTATTATTCATTTCTGTCATATTAACATCAAACTATTTTTAGCACTTAGATTCAGCAAATCAATACAAGAAGTCACAATCGATGTGTAAACTACGTACTTTTACATACATAACATAAACACAAAACACGGGTTTTTATTACACGTTACATCCGTCTAAATCATAAAACAAGCCTTTTTAACAAAAAAAAAAAAACAAAGATATCCGTGTGTTCTTTATTAAAACATTGTTATGTCCCCATATCTGATAAGTAACACTTACGTTGTGTTCTAGAAGAAAGAAAGCAAATGATAGCAAAGAAGTGAAAAGAATGGAGAGGCATGTGAATGTTTCTCGAATTATTTCCTTTCCTTTCCATTTTGGATGAAATGTTTTTAGCCCAAAATTAAAAAGATTTCTTTTCCTTTCCTTCATAAAAAAATTTATGGAACATGAAGTTGATCAGATATGTTTAAATTTTCATTCATTTCCTTTCGTTGATGAGATTATGGAACACACACCCTTAATAATTTCAAATTATAATCCTTGAAAAGAAAAAGCAAAAAAGAAAAAGTAAATAATAAAGGGGAGTCTAAATGGACCCCAATGATTCGATGAAGTTTCTATTTTCTTTTTTAAACATAATCATTACACAATGATTTTATTTTTTTTCTAATGATGCATTACTTTTATAATGATATATACTATTTTTAAAACATAATTATTATGTAAAAGGCGTTCAAAAAGTAAGACCCATAATAAATTGAAGTAGGCATGGAAGAGACATCCATGCTACTGGACTGAAGCTGGTAATGAAGCAGAAGACGGTTGTCGTGGTTGGCTCATCTTGCATTCCTGCGTCTCACACACACACAGTCTCACAGATATATAATATGGTCTGCTCTATTTACTACCACTCTTCATTATCCCCACATTGCCTGCGCTGCCCTGCCTTTAATTCCTTCACCAGTTTCCACCACCTCTCTCTCTCTCTTCAACTAATTTCTCAATTTTTGGTTGTGAAAAATAATATTTTTCTAAAAAAAAAAAGACAAAGAAAAGATTGTTACTCTATAATTAAACAAATGAATTAAAGGCTTAAAAAAGATTCTGATTTTAATAACTTAATATTTGAATTTTGAGTGAATGAAATTGTGGTGGGTAGAGAGAGAAAATGGTGGTATTTCTTGGGGTTACAAAGCTCTGATTAACTTCACGTGTAGAGTGGTGAGTGTAGACACATCTATCTATCTGTCTCGTGAGTTTTTGCTAACAACTACTTCTGCTTCAACAAACATATTCACACAGATCTATATTTCTGCACTTTCAACAACCAGTTTAGCTTCCATGGTGGTTCTTCTTCAATCTTGCTTCCTTTCTTCTTTCTACTGTCTCTGGGTGTTTTTGTTGTCTTCAAGATGTCAACTTTTTCAGTCAAATGCCAATAACATTTGATAATGACATTTAATTTGGGGGATAATATTTGTTAAGGACCCCCGACCCCTCTTTTTCTCTTTCTTCCACAATCATTCATCTATTCATTACCACAAAAGGAAGACGAGAAATAGCAGGATTTAATTTTGATGGGGGGGTTTTTGAACTTTCCCATTAATTTAAGCAGAAAAAGTGATGGAAAAAGGTGAGTGTCTTTTTGTATGGATCTTTAATTGAAAACCCATTTTAGATTTGCTTTAAGATTCATTATTACAAGTTGAAAGAAACCCAGATGAGATGAGGCGAAATGGGGCTGTGTTCTTTGTTTCTTTGGCTTTTTTGTGTTTTGAATGTGTATGGAGTGGCGATAGAGAAGCACTTTTGGGGTTGAAATCATCGATTGATGCATCCGATTCTCTTCAATGGAATGGAACTGATTTCTGCAAATGGGAAGGAGTAAGAGAATGTTTGAGAGGCAGAGTGTCAAAACTTGTTCTTGAAAATTTGAATTTGAGAGGTACATTGGATTCAAGGAATCTTAATCAGTTAGATCAGATTCGTGTTTTTAGTCTTAAGCAAAACTCAATCTCCGGCCAAATCCCGGACCTTTCTGGATTAGTCAACCTTAAATCACTCTATCTTTCTTACAATAACTTCTCCGGCGAGTTTCCGGCGTCTCTCACCACCCTTCATCGACTCAAAACCATCGTCCTCTCCGGTAATCGTCTTTCCGGCGCCATTCCTGATTCCGTGCTCAATGTACAGAGATTATATGTTCTTTACTTGGATGACAACAGATTTACTGGAAAAGTTCCGCCTTTGAATCAGACTAGCCTGAGATATTTGAATTTGTCAAGTAATCAGCTTTCCGGTCAAATACCGGAGACCTCCGTTTTGGTAAGGTTTAACTCATCGTCATTTGCTGGTAATGTTGATTTATGCGGCGATGCGTTTCGTATCCCTTGCAGTTTCGCTCCGAACCCATCTGTTGCTCCTGCGAATCCAACCCCACCCACGGCCGGGAAATCGCATCATCACCGGAAAACCAAGAAAATAATTATAATAGCTAGTTCCGTTGGTGGGTTTTTATTATTATGCATTTTAGTCGCATTATTAGTGATCTGTTTGAAGAAGAAGCAAAAGAAGTCACCGGAGGTGGGTGTGAAAGGAGCAGAACCGGTGTCAACGGTGAGTGGTGGTGGTGTTGGTGGAGGCGCAGCGAGTGGTAGCGGGAAAAATGGGGGAGGTGGGTTTACACCGGAAGGCGATGACGGTGGTGGGGTGGGGAAACTGGTGTTCTTCGGTGGAGGAGATGTGCCGGAAATGAGTTACAGCCTGGAGGATCTGCTGAAAGCGTCGGCGGAGACGCTAGGAAGAGGGACGGTGGGGAGCACATACAAGGCGGTGATGGAGTCGGGGTTTATCGTTACGGTGAAACGCCTGAAAGACGCAAGGTATCCTAGGGTGGAGGAGTTTCGGAGACACGTGGAAGTCATCGGGAGGCTTAGGCACCAAAATTTAGTGCCTCTAAGGGCTTATTTCCAGGCTAAAGAGGAACGCCTTCTGGTATACGATTATTTCCCCAATGGCAGCCTTTTCTCTCTCATCCACGGTACGTTGTACTAATTTTTATTTATCAAAGAATTTTAATTTTTTAAATCCGCATTTTAATGTCATGTGATTAGAAAAATATTTGTAGATTTCATAAAGGTAACCACCGTTTTAAATAAATTATTTAAATAAACTTATAAAATAATCCTTAATTTTAAGTCAGACGTCATTCACGTGCAATACGTCAATATAACAATGAATACAATCCATATTAGACTCGTATCAAAATGTATAAATTAATGGAATAATAACTTAAAAATATAATATTATTAAAAATTAATGGTAAAAATGAAAATTAAAAGATGGGAAACAGCTTTTCTTCCAAAAAGTTTGCTCATATCATTGCTAAGATTGTAATCGAGTCTTGATATTGTTAAGCCTGATATTTAAACTCAAAACTCAAAAATTGACTCGAGTCTCGACACTACAGACTACTCAACTCGACTCCATTACACAAGTCTCACAAGTCAAATAGTTTATTACTTGAATACAGAAGTTGACTCGGTTCGGATACATTTCTAGTCATTGATTGGACGGGAAAACAAAACAAAATGGTGTTGAATGTCCTTTTAACTATACATTTTAGAGAGTATGTATGTATTTAAAAATAAATAATTGTATTTATTGATAGTAGTACATATATGTTTAAAACATAATAAATGTATGAAATGAAAATAAAATGTGTAAAAAGGGGGAAAATGGTGAAAACATTGATGGTTTAATCTTTAGTGAAATATTTATCAAGAGTATTGATGTATTTTAATTAGATGGTATTATATTTAACTTTTTAGTTTACACATAATATGTATTATACAAGATTATTAAGTATTTGGTATTATTCTTCAATAAAAAAAGGAATTATAAATTCTTATAATTCATTCTGGAAATCCAAGAAAAGCCCAAAACTTTGACTATTTGTGGTAGGAACTAGGAAGGATCTGGTTACATCGTCTAATTATAGACGACCGACAACTTTTTTTTTAAAAATCATCATGATGTAATGAATATAGTAATAATATATTTTTTGTTTATTTTTACTTCATAAATGAATTATTTATTGTCTTTTTTAAAAAGCTTAAGAAATGAATTAATGAAAATGTTTATTTATTTATAGATTTTCAATTTTGCAACCAAAATGTTTATTTATTAATTATACAAGTGAATATGATTTTGCAGGATCAAGAACATCAGCTGGTGGGAAGCCTCTTCATTGGACATCTTGCCTGAAGATCGCCGAGGACTTGGCCACCGGACTTCTATACATTCACCAAAATCCCGGCCTCACCCATGGAAACCTTAAATCTTCTAATGTCCTCTTAGGCTCCGACTTCGAATCTTGCCTCACCGATTACGGCTTAATGTCGTTCAGAAACCCCGAGTACCCTGAAGAATCAAGTGCTTCCTCCCTCTTCTATCGTGCCCCGGAATGCCGTGACATGCGAAGGCCGCTAACACAGCAAGCTGATGTTTATAGCTTCGGCGTTCTTCTCCTGGAGCTTCTCACCGGAAAAACTCCGTTCCAGGACCTTGTGTTGGAACATGGGTCGGATATTCCAAAATGGGTGAAGTCTGTAAGAGAAGAAGAGACGGAGTCTGGTGACGAGCCAACATCCTCCGGGAACGAGGCGTCGGAGGAGAAACTCACGGCTCTGCTCAACATTGCCATGGCTTGTATCTCGCTTGTCCCAGAGAATCGGCCGGTGATGAAGGAGGTTTTGAGGATGATTAGGGAAACAAGGGCGGAAGGAGGAGCTCATGTGTCGTCTAATAGCAGTGATCATTCACCCGGAAGATGGTCGGATACCGTTCAGAGCTTGCCAAGGGATGAACATTTGAGCATTTGATTCATCAGCTGTTAATTCTTGTGGCCCATTTTTAGTGAAATTTGATCTGTAATTTGTGTAGGAAGTAAGCTTTTTTCACATTTTATTCTTGATTGGGATTGTTTGCTACTATAATTGTGTGATAAGTTTAATCATACTTGAGTGGTATCTAGACCAGTATGGGCCATTGATACATGAATCATAAATATAAGAGCAAAGGCAAATTTTTCAAGATTTTTTAAAAAAAAATGAAGGCAACAACAACTGGGCAAGCAAGCAATAAGGCCATCAATCATTTTAGCTTTCAAAAATGGCATCTTTCTACAAATTTTCATACCGTTGACCCGACGCAATATATGGAATACACCCAAAATGACCAATCAATATATATAATTTACAACAGCTTTGATTCTCTACTTACAACCATAAGGTTCTCCAACTCAATAATCTGGCTCTTGTTTCATTTGCATTCCGCTTGATGAACCGAATGTCATTGTCTGTTGTCATCAAGGAGCAAGAAAAACCCAATTAGTCATCAAATCACACCAAATAAATTTGAAAATTAAAGAAAAGGGTTCGCGCTTGGCTTTCGGTAGTGGATCTGAAAAACCAGTGTTACCTGGCTTGTAGCGGGCAGAATCATGTTAGCAAGATCTTCGTTTAGTGATACAGGCAGTGGCAGCCCTGGCATGTATCTCATGCTGCAACAAGTTTCAGAACATGAGCCAAAATAACAGTACAGAAACTGAAACTAAACCATGTTTGATTAAAAAAGTTTCGTTCTCTGGGACAGATGGCGTAGAGGTTTAAGGAATTTTTCACGTACTCATTCAAGATAGCGGCTATATTGTTCTTTGCGTGGCTAAAGAGCTCGACATTCTCCTGCAGCTGTAGCTAAATGTGATTAAGCAAAACGGCAGCTTCCAAGAACAGGTTGATCAAAACATAATGAATTCAAAACACGTACCTTGAGTGCAGACATATTAGCCGAGATCTGACCAAGAACTTGCTTGTTTTGTTCCAAAAGACGCCTTGTGGAGACGCTCAATGCTGCATCAATCAATTAAAGGAAAACCAATGTGTCGATAGAAACCTCACAACTCGAATAATAATATAACAGACAGCAAACTTGTAGTAAAAATCGAATACGAAGACTCTTATTAACCTTCAAAACAGATACCACCACTCTGGAACCGATTATTCATTGTAAGAGAAAATGGAGCCACGTTTACAGTTGAAATTGATGATATACTTGGCATTGACGACGATTCCGCCTGTTTATCCTGACGTAACACACGAATTAGAATTTTGAGTTAGTGGTTTGTCAGCTATGCATTGAGGTGCAGCTGGTGCTTTTATTAAGTATATGGAGTTCTATACATGATACATCCATTCCCAGAGTCAAAATCTAGTCTTTGTATTCGGTATCAAAGTGCTAAGTCTGCAAAATGAGCAAAGCCGAGCTCGTGCTAGACCAACCTAGGCTAGACACAAGCTCGGGTCAAAAAGCTCTAATATATCTATAAATATTGAGTGATTACATACCAACTTAATTATATGCCTAAACATATACTTAATCTATTCAATTGTTGACATGTGGATTCCACTCTTTATCTCTCCTCATACTCTTCATTGATTTTGACATATGTCATCATCACATTATCAGACATATCTTTAGGATAACGTTTTAGACATATCAATTATTTTCCAAAAATATTATATTCGATAACTAAACTCATTATCAAGCTACTTTTTTGGCACATGGCTCAAACTTGAACCCCATAAAAGCTCACCTCAATATAGCTAGGGCTCGAGTTGCTCAATAAAAGGTCGACTCAATATGTACATGTTTAGAAGGCTTAAAAAGCCTGATAAAAACTCAAGCTAGTTAAAAAAAACTTTGAGCTCAGTTTTTGAGACCGGACTTAGTCTTGAGCTCAGTAAAAGCTAAGCTAGTTTGTAGCCCTAGCCGGCTAGCCCTCATCACCTTAGAGAAGGCTAGGGAACAAACTAATAATAGATTCTACCTAATATAATTTTAGATTCCTTAACTTGTTATTCATTAATTCAAGCATATATTGTTACTTGGAGTATATTTGTTTCCTTAAGACCAAAAAATTGCATTTGCAGATACTTTTGGGCAATAGCTTACAACCTCCCATAATGTGTGTTTTTGTTTACTTATATACTGCTCATTTTGGGCGATCCGTTACACATACACAAAAAAAAAGGTTCTCAACATGGTAAATCGCTTCTGATTTACTCAACCAGTTAGAGAAAGATTCTTGCTTAGTTGACTCACCAGGAAAAAGAGAAGAGATTGTTAGCATAGACATACCTTCTTATCTTTTAACTTCTTTCCAAACTTCAACTCATCCTGTTTCCTTCGTTTTCTCTGCCCAAATATCTTACATTAGTTAGAATCTAAACAAGGAAAACCCTAACTGATCAAATGAATCTCTAAATGCACAAAGGCAGGTAAGATGGTACATGAGAGGAAAGCTTCAAACAAACAGCTTTGTTTAATTAGTGAATAATTTGTTTATGTAAGATGGTTGGATGTAAGTCCACAAGTTTCCATCCATTATGCTTTAAACATTCCATCAGGCATTTAGAAGTGACTTTTAGGCCCAAATAATTAACGATGCATGTCTTTTATTCTCAGTTTAAGAAAAGCCTGGGTCAGGTGGCCAAAGCACATTAATCCAACATCTAATTGAAAGCTCTTTAAGTTTCAAACATAACATGTTTCTATAAGTTCAAGGAAAAATAAGGCAAAATGCAATAAATAGTAACCAACTTCCTGAAATGTCTTCGTATGGTCACTCAATAATCTTTTACCTGGTCTAGTTGAGTCTTTAAAGTTTATTATTTTGTCCCAATGTCGGAAGAAGCAAAGCCAACTAACCATGATACCCCTCTAAAGTTCAGGTTTTTTTTCGAATTTATAAACTAAATTTATTTATAAAGTTCAAACTGAAAGTTTATGCAACAAAACGCACACACAAGTCCCCCCAACCTCCCCTGTCACGGTCCCCTCCCTTGGATCGTCCCCTCCCCCATCCAGCTATGGTCCCTCTCTCCTGCATTGTGTTCCGATTAATATTGCCAATAAACCTAACGGATTTACACATACTTTCTAAACACATTATTGTACTTCAACTAGCTCTATATGATTGTGAAGTGGTACTTCTGAAAAGGTGCACTTGTTTTGGAAACAAATTGTGATCTCAATGTCTAAATCGGTGCAATTAGTGAGAACTCATGACACTCATATTATGGTAGGTATATGTGTGCATGATATCAAGCTAGTGACAGTAACCTAGGAATGACAATGCTATTTAAAAAAGCCTAATGGGATGGACTGAAAGAAGGAAATTGTTGCGCTTGTTTTGAGATGGAGTAACGGATTTACATATGCCTAAATTATGATCCTTTTGTATGTTGTAGTGCAGGAAAATAAAAATAAACTAATCTGCCTTAACAAAAGAAAGACTACCAATATATATATCAAAATTAAGGAGTAAAAAGAACTCACCGTCATCCATCGACACCTCAGGGCAACATCACGAACAGTTTTATCACGCAATGTAGCAGCAATCTTGATATACCTCATGATAGTGGGTTCATCAGCATATCTACTCGTATTCAACAAGCCACAAGCGTAAATTTAAAAAATTAGTAAATGAACGTTTGTGGGTCAGAAATGGAAGCGACTAATACAATTGTATAAGCACAACCTACACAGATATAATTCTAAATAATTATACACGACAACGACGTGCTATATACTTGTATAGTTATAAATATATAGCAATCAACATCAATCAGGGCATGCATGATAGTTCAATTTAATCTTTAAAATATAGAAAAAAATAGACTTCTCATTTGATTCGCACATACTAAAATGTAGTACTGTAGTAGTACTTAGTAGCATAAAATAACATTAAGAAAACAGAAAACCACAAGAACACGATTTCTAGTTTTCTTCGATTAACCAGGAGATACAGGAACAAATACCTACTTTGAAATTCCTTCCTCCAACTTATACTGTTCCTCAACAGACCACTCAACCGCCAAGCCTGCGTCGTGCTTCAATCCTGGAACCGAATCCGAAAGAACAGAAGCACTCGATTTCCCAGCTTGTGTGTATGCTGAACTACAATTTACCATGCCAGAATTCCCTGAATACACCATGCCTGTTGTGCTATTCATCAGATGGTAATCCCCCATCATAAGCATCTCAGTAGTGCTGTCCATAGCACTCGTTTGGAATGATATCGAGTGTCGATTGAGAGCAGAGCTCAAAGTTTGTTCTTGGTGGAAACCGGTATCCATGATTTGTATACCAGTGAGCAATTAGTCTTTATGTGTAAAAACAGAGTACATACAGATGAATCTGTAGATAAAAAGTTTTGATTCCGAAAAGGGTGTTGAATTATGTAGCGTTGAGTCTCCAAACTGAGAGAATCTGGGTTATCCCCAAAAGTTAAAACCCTAGATTCTTCACACCGAAAATCAAAATCATGACTTCCATTCAAAAATCACAAACACCTCTTCAATTAATCCGAAACTCAATGAAATATCGAACGTAGACTCGCTAAATAAGTAGTAAAAAAATACCTTTTCTAAACCCATAACGGACAAATGACAAACTCCCCGCTCATATCCCAAACCTTCAAATTACATCGTTGATTCACCATCTAAGACCATGAGCAAAAACATTGTTGAAAGATAAAGGGGTTTCTAAATGCGTCGACATCTGAAGAGGGTATAGCTCCAATTGGTTATTTCTGTTGCTTTTTTGGCTAATCACTCGATCACCAGGCACACTGCTGCTGAATTTATTTGCTGTTGGGTGCTTTGGAGCACAGAGATGATGCACTTTTGCTCGCTATTTAGTGGTGGAAGGTATAATAATAACATAGGGTGGTATAGCCAATGGGAAAACAGAGGATTATAGTGGAGGTTTCTCTGTTTGAAGCTTTTTAAAGATTTTTTGGTCGCGCAGATCTTGGAATTGATTAAAAAGTGCGAATCCCAATAAGCATTTGATGCTACACTTGTCACCATTCCACCCAAGGGACCAAGATGATGGGAGTCAGAGTGCCTTTGTTTCTACTTTCTACCAAATTTATTGCTTGCTTTCCCATTCCCAGTACAATGGTTTCTAAATTTTTGTTGTTTTGATTAATAATTATAATTCTTTTACATGATGAATCTAGGGTTTTAACTTTTGAATGGAAGTTAGACATAAATGATTGTTTATGAATTATGATAAGTAGGTGCCAAGAGAAACACTTCAAAAAAATCGTATGAATTTACATCCTTTCTCTTCTTATATCAATAAAAGTAGATAGACTCTAGCAATCATTTCTTTTGTCACTTTTACATTGGAAAATGATAAAGACGATTAACAACTGATAAGATTGTGGGACATTTTCTTACTTTGATCTTGGTACACTTAGCTCTAGTATTAAAGTCTCGACCAAAATCCTAACCAAAGTGATAATAGAGAAGACCAGGAAAAAAAAAGTTACACCAACACATATATGACATGAAGACAACAACACTCGAACACTAAATGAAGTCGGCCTTCAAAACAATCTCAAAATATGATTTAGTAGGTCTCGGGTCATTTACACACGAATCTAACTTTATTGTCAATTTGGGATGCCTTTAACAATCCTTCATTACATGATGTTGGGTTTGTTTAAGGATATCCGATAATGATACAATCTTCACATTGATTATCCTATAGTAGATTCATGTGTTAGAAGTAGAAATGTTTTATAATTCTACATAAGTTGTATGTATAGTCAATGCGTAATTTTCAAAACTACATGTTATGCCATGTAAGTAGTCCTTGTGCCACAATAGTTCACATTCTATCACAACATGTCATGTGTTAACTCCATAACATATTTAATTGTCATGTTGTGGTCATTTTTGTGATTCATTTGGATCATGTGTTTCCATTCAACTTGGTTTGATTTTTTTTTTGTTTTTCATAATAGCCCAAAAAATTGTCTAGTAAATATGTTATTAGTGTAGCCTAGGATTAGATTGGTTTTATAATGTTAATTTGGTTTGTTATAAGTTTGATCGTGACATTCTCTCTCTGTCTCGGGAAGAGGGTGTTATAGAATGGTATTCAAGCTTTGTGTTTAATTTTATAGTAAGTCATAAACTTAAACTGTGAGTTTTGGGTATACCATTGGATATATTATTATTTTGTTTCGAGTTCACCCCATACTCTGATGATGGATGTACACATAGGCCAATTGATTTTAGTTAGCATATTTTCTATCGGTTTAGACTACACACTTGGTTAGTACGTTTTAACTTTAGTGTAAATATGATATGGCGATAATTTCATTTAATTATTTGTATAATATCATAGCATTGATAGGGTTCTCATCTAGTAAGATGTTAACATTTGAAAGTGTTCAAGCTAAAGGACCGCTTCTTATAAATATATTGATGATATTATATATGTTTTATGGATTCAAATGACAAAAAAGGTGAGTTTTTAGAAACCATACATTAAGCACTTGAACTTTGAGGATGAAATTCCTTTTTAAAATATGTATATTGTAATATTTAGTAATTTTTTATATGGTGACAAATTCCAAAATCTCGAGGAGGAATTTTTTTAAGTGACGTATTGTAAAACTAGAAATTTAGTCGTTTAATATCTTAAGTTTCGTTAACTTAGAGGACCAAAATTCTTTATAGTGGTAAGTTGTAATACCTTAAGTTTTAATAAGTTTGACAATTGAATATCTATAAATTTAGTAGTCATGTTTTAAGTTAATGTTTTAGGCGTATGAAACGTTTTTTTGTTTTTTTAAAATTAAGAAGTGATTTTGACATTGATTTGGTATGGATGTGATGACTTTGTTATCGAACAACTATGCACACTCTATTTAAGCAGTTCATTTTGTGGTCTAGAAAAACACTAAATAAGTGTGGTTAAAGAATCAAATATCTTGAATTTTATAAATTTTTAGCATTGTATATATTTTTTTTCAAAGACAAGTAGCTTCAGGTAATTGAAAATTGTGAAGATGAAATCATTTTAAGAATGTAGACTTGTAATACTCCAAAATTTGACTAATAATTATGTTGTTACTATAACCTAGGGCTAGGCTCGTTTTATTTTGTTAGATTGGTTGTTATAAGCAGTGACGGATCCAATAATTTTTTTTATAGATGTCAAAATATATCACGTTGCGACAGTACGAGTGTTTGTGGTTCTATAATAAAAATTTAACACCTCAAAAGTTCGGATCAATTCTTCTTGATTGCATAATAAATGAAATACGTAAATGCTACAGCTCATTAATTGTTACACACTAAAAATAATTAGATTTTACAGTTGTCCCGTATGAGTGTTCATCTTTTGAAAACGGGTATTAGTTGTTACATTATTGTCCGAAACATTTAGTAATTACTCTTTATGATGCAAATGCAACGGTTACTCAACTATTCATCATCAATTGAATTGCGTAATTATGTAGAAGCATTAGAAACTCTTCCACTTAATAGAAATTTAGATATTGGTAAATTGTATTTAAAATCGATTTATATTTTCTAATGAATTAAAACAATTAAACAAATGTAACTTGATGTTAATTGTTAAACACTTATTTCTTAAACAAATAATAATCTAAAAACTTAAAAGACTAAAACAACAAAGAATATTCTTACAATATTCTTAAAATGTAACTAATGTTAATTGTTATATTCTTACAATATAACAAACAAGTATGTAACAATAAGACTAACAATATATTTCTATTCCAAGCTCAAATATGAAGTATCCAACAATGAATTAGCAAAATAAATAAAGGTTCAATACACATGTATTTTTTTTAAAAAAAATGTTAACAATTATTGGCGTCGAACTTGTATAATATTTTCTTAAATCTTGTAATATTTTTTTTATTTTTAAATTTTATAAAAACTAACAAGAATATTGGCGTCGAACTTCAAAAATCGTAAGGGTCGAAAATTTTTCGATTATACATATAACACGTAAAATAAAAAAATTATCGGAGTCGTTTGACGCCACCAATATATACTACATCTACCCCTAGTTATAAGCTTGAATGTGGTGGCATTCTATTTTCGTCTTGGATGACGCTGTTACAATTTCAACACAAACTCATCATTTTTTGTTAAAAAAATTTGCAAAATAAAACCTAGAAAATGACTAAAACCAGTATAACGTATTAATTCCACCATTTGTTTGACAGAAGTGTGCATAAAACTGAAACCAAACTCAAGCCAAAATGAAAAAGAAATACCGGAAAACTAACACAAAAAAATGTAGTTGCTTAAGTTTTATTTTTAAGAAAAATAAGATTAGTGATTTACTCTAAGAAAAATAGGATAGATGATAGACTAGTAAGAGAAATAAATAGAGTATCATAAAAAAATATAGGGTGGGTGATAGAAAAGTAAGAAAAAAATTATGAAAAGTGATATTTTAAAAAGTGAAATAAAAATTTAAGATATCATTGTTAACTAAACAAGTTTTCATTTTTTATAAAAAGTAAATGAAAATTTTAAAAATTTTCATTAACTTAAACGCAACCTAGAAACCGAACCAATAAAACTCGTAATATTAAACTATGGCATGTTTTATAGTTTTTCAACTCTGTAATATATTCTATATCTAGACTTATGTTCAAGAAAATACCACTTAAAATTGAGTACACCCGAAAGTACCGCTATTAAAAATGTTTAATTTTTTTCACAATAATGTTTGAATTAACGTTACACACGTGATATTTGAATTTTAGATATATTTACTAAGTCTACGTGTTTAAAGTTTTATGAATGATTATGTATATTTATGTGAATGGTAATCCAAACGAATGATTATTCACATAATTTTTTTCAATTCACAATATTTATTTTTCTAAAATTAATGTATAAATGTATAAATGTATAACTATTTTGATAGAAAGTTTTATAATATTAGTTTATACATGTTTATGTAAAAAATTATGAATGATCATTTACGCACGATACTGTCAATTATCTAGGATACGCATGATCCAGATTCTCTATATATCTATACTTATTAGGCATGACAATGGGGCGGGTGGGGCGGGTATCTCAATTCTCATCTCCATTCCCGCTTTATAATCCTCTCCCTCATCCCCGGCCCATCCCCGTCGGGGAATGAGTCTTTATTCCCATCCCTGTCCCAATCAGGGATCAGGGAATCAGATTTTTTAAATTTCTAAAAGGTTATTAAGTTTAAATTATATATAGTAATTTAGTAGAAAAATATATGTAAGTAAACTTTAAAACAAATCAATATAAACATACTTGAGTTATTTACATATATAAATTATAATAAAACTAAAATAAAGAAATGTATGCAAAAGATTTATGAAACCAATAAAATGAGAAAAAACAATAGTATTTTAAACTATAGAAAATTCATATACATTGATATTTAATATATTATATAAAATGTGATTAATAAATTATATTTTTAAGATACATATATATATATAATCTATATTAAAACATAAAATATAACTGGGCCGGGTTCGGAGGTCGGGGGTTAAAGTGTCTCGCATCCCCGCCTCATCCCCATTATATTAAATCGGGGATTCCCAAGTCAAATCAGGGTCGAGATACGGGTTTCCTGTCGGAAATGATTTTTTTGCCAAGCCTACTAAGGTGTTGTTTGTTTTTTAAGAGGTTAAATGTCTGAAGTCTGAAAACCATGTATGAAATTAAGAGGAGACTTTAACATCTGAAATTAAGAGACTCTTAATTTTAATTATGACAACTTTTATCCTCTTAAAATCCAGAGAATAATTCAGAGGTTTCAACCTCTTAAGTCTGAACCTAAACAAACAATCTTAATTTATTATAATCTTGAACTTTAGACTTCAAACGTTTTTAAGAGCCTTTTGGTGGAAAACAAATGAGACCTAATTCAACAAAAACAAATTTATATTTTACTGGTTTTAGGTAGGGATGGCAACGGGGCGAGGAATGAGAATACCGTCCCCGTTTAAAAAAACCACGGGTATTAAACACGGATCTCCATCGGGTACGCTGGAAATCGGGTAACTCATTTATAAATCAATTATATGAAATTTAATCACATGGTTCATAATTTAAGCTTAAAATGTTCATGTATGTTAAAATTACAAGACTAAAATTAAATTAAATTTGTATCCCTATCAATTGATAACGGAAAAAATTGATAAATTATATGTAAATAAATAAATTTTTTAAATTATACATAATAACTTTTATGTATAATATATAAAATAGATTAAAATATTCATCTTTTATATATAATATATATTCAATATAAATAGATGTTGCTACTAAAAGTAATCGGAGATTTAAACAGGTTATGTAATCGGGTATACGGGGCGGGTATTATCAATACCATACCCGCCCCATCCACCGTTTAACTTAATCGGGTTTGGGAAAACCCCGTCCTATTTAGATCGGTTTTCGGTTTTCCCGCCGGGTTTAGTTTTTTTTTGCCATCACAAGTTTTTAGGTTTGCAGTGGGACGGATAACAAAATGTCAAAGTAGAAATTAGAAAACAAGGCATGAGTCGGCCCAACTTTAAAAGGGCCAGGGCCGAGTAAAGTCGCTCTATATATTGATCTGGCATACACAAAACTAGGGCTTCTGGTTTCCCCCAATTTGGTGCTTTGGCATACACCACAACTACTTTCTTCTCGATTATCCTTTTTCTGTTCGATTGGTGAATTAGGCCGGCGATCGGCAACGCCCAAATCCTTTCCGGATTTGGTTTTACAGGTAACTACAGATTCCTATTTATAATACTGTAGGCTGTTTTTAAGAGCATGAAAAGTTGGGGTTAGGAAGTCGGACTGAAAGTCAATATTCAATAGTGATACTGATTTATCTTTCATTCCAATCCCCAAACCATTCCCGAAGCCGCACTAAATTCTCCAAACGAAGAAACCATTGGCTATCAAATTGAATTGTTATTGTGAATTTTGGATTGGGAATGATATAGATTGCGTAGGGTTTTATTATTTTCATTGACGAGTTCAAAATAATTTGTGGGTTGTTTGAATTTCCAGTGCGTGTGAAAAACTATGTATACTTCTAGAGGGAATAATTCGTATGGGCAACAACAACAACAGCCAAAGCCACAGTCCTACTCTGGTCAATCTGCGTTTGGTCAAAATGTAAGTTTGCTATCTTAATTCTTTACATGTGATCTGATATGCCACATGAATCAAGAAGAAATTAAAGTTAATAAATGATCAATCTCGAAACATACCTGTAGGCTAAAATCACTCTCGAAATCAGCCTAACCCCTTCATATATAGCCCTTCATTTTATTCCAAGTTTTGAAATTAATCTATGTTATGCTACTGGAAGGATCCTTTTTTTTTTGCTGCGTGGATTGGAAAACAGGTAGTTAGATTATCAGGGAATATACCCACAGTTTGCCATTCGAATGTACTTTTTTCAGTTTTGTGGTTGATTTCATTACTCACCAGGACACAAATTTGCACTTTTATTTGGAGAACATATTCACCTAGAATTATCAGGTTAAGATAACAGCTTTCAAGTTCAAAGTTCTTATGGATTCATCATGAATGCCACACTAGTAATTTTTTTTACAGTATTTTATGTATTAATGCCGCCGTCACATATGTGTGTGTAGATGATTTATCTGCAATTTTTTTCCTGAAAACCAAGAACTATAGTTTCCACATCCATGCCTTCAATAAGATTTGTAAATCATCATTAGTATTGAGGATACAGTATTTTCTAAGGAAGTACAAAACTCTGGCAAACTCTGTTGGGAAAATTGTTGGTTTGACAATTAAAGCTCATATTCATAATGAAGTCATTACTAAAAAAACTTAACATCCTTAGGGAAACACTAGCGTACATGAAAATTACAGTTATTTATTCTTAACAACTTTTTTGTGCTTTCTGAATTTTCATTGTTGTTTTGGGTGAAGCTGGGACCTGATGGTGCCTCTCAAATGTCTATGGCTTCACGGCATTCAGCATTGTTAAGTGGTCATCCATCTGCTGGGACTCATTATGGTGGTCAATATACTTCAGTGTATGGTTCGACGGCGCTCAACAGTGCTCTACAGGTCAATGAACTGTATAATGTGTTTCTCTAACTTTTGCATGACAAAGATCCTCATAAATCTAATTTTGACATGTTAACCCATCAGTTACCACTTTGTTTTTGATTCATTTAAGTGTATCCAATGTTGGATAGTCTCTGCTCTTATCTTTAAAAAGCTATGGTTAATGGTTTACATAATGGCCTTTTCTACTTCTCCGTTGTTATTGTTATTGAGGTGGCAAGGAAATATATGATAATTCCAAATTATGCAAAAAGTGTATTGGCAGAAAGTTTGAGGAAAACAAAGAAATGGAAGTTGACAATGGCCAGATGTTATTGGCTGAAAATAGATGATTACAGGCTGGTCAATTTGTTACCTTTTTTTATGTGCTGTCAACTTCTTGTGATAAATATATTTGTTCTCTATTCGTTCATTCATGATTCTCTTCCTGCAGACTGATCATGCAAGTTTGCATATCATATTTGTAATAGCATTTTCTTTATATTGTTTGTCTTCTGAATATTATTGTGATTTGAGTATGGAAGGTTAGAGTATTAGAACTTCGATGTCATCTTTGCAGGTTCCAGCTACAAGTGCCAAAGGAGCTGGATCATCTATGTTGGAAGGTCGAAGCGGTTACGGTTCAACCATGCAAGACTCACCAAAATTCACATCTGGGGACTACCCTGCAGCTAGCCATAAGTATGGCCAGAAAGGTGAAAAGATACTCTCTGATAAGCTAACTGATTATACATCAGGTGATAGACTTTCATATGCTGATCGACCAAGTGCGTATTCTGCGCTAGATTTGCAAAATGAGTCAACTGTTCGATTTGCTGATTCAATTGCTTTTGGTCGTCAACATCAGGTTTGGATTTACTAATATTTGCTTGTTAATCTTTTTGTCAACATCCGATTTTCCAGTTGTCTACTCAGTATATCTTATCAATCCTGGTCTTTTGCTGTTGACAGTCGGACATTTATGATCGTTTAGATGCAGCATCAGCACTACGACAAGAATTGCTACAGGCTCAGTCCCTCCAATCTGCTTCTGTAGATGGGAGTTCAAGGTATGCTACTTTAACTATGAAGTTAATGCTTGTCTTTTACTTCGGGAATATATTCTATTTTTTGCTGTCCTTCTATATATATCTTCCATGCTCATGGATTTTCTTCTTCACGTTTGTTTCCACCCACCATCCTCATAAATCATAATCACTAATGAATGAGATGCAAGTAGATTTACTAAATGCTGATGGCATGCTAATTTGACGGTCTTTATTCCACAGCTTTATTAGAGGACTGTTGAAGTAAACATTCATAAGTAATATCTTATAATGCTAAGTAGCAAAACGTTTCTGGCAGACAAGCTGATTACCTAGCAGCAAGAGCAGCCACCGTTCGTCATGCGGGTCAAGAACTTTTGCCTTATGGTGGGAGAATGGATGCTGATCTTCATACTCTATCACTGATAAGCAGTACACCACATGGTGCACAGCATGCTCCATCAATTTTAGGGGCTGCTCCACGGAGAGATGTGGAAGATCTTGTTTATGCTGCGAATCCTGGTTATGGAGTTAGCCTACCTCCTGGCAGGGCCTATGCTTCAGGAAAGAGTCTTCATGGCACATCTCTTGACTCGGATTATCCAAGTGGTATTTTGGCACGTGGTAGTTATGCAAGGCTTGATGATCGTAAGGGTGATATTGAATACGCTCGTGAAATCGAGCGCAGAGAGGAAGATCGTCGTAGGGAGCTTTTACGAGAGAGAGAACGTGAACGGGAGCGTGATCGTGAACGGGAACGACAACGGGAACGCGAGCGAGAACGAGAACGGGAAAGGGAACGGGAGCGCGAGCGGGAACGAGAACGAGAACGAGAAAGAGAGCGTAGGAGGGAGCGAGAAAGAATATTGGAACGCCGGGAGAAGGAAAGAGACAGAGAGCCCAAACGTGGTCTTGAACCCAGGCGGGAGCGAACTCCACTCAGAATCTCTAGGGACCGCGGTGGTTCATTATCAGCAAAGGCTGGGAGGTCTTCAAGGCGGGAATCTCCACATATTGAAACTTCGCATAGGTGGAGTTTGTTGCTTACTTTTGTGCCTGCTCTAGTTCTGTATGTATAGCTACTAGTGTATCTTGCAGCCTTCTTAACTAACCTGGTGTTCTGTCATGCTGAAGGCGTCCTTCACCTGTTAAAGAAAAACGAAGAGAATATGTCTGCAAGGTAAAAAACTGAAAAGCCATACATGAGCTTTGTCGTTGAATATACCTCTTCCTTTGTGAAGATATGCCTTCTCTTGTTGGGGTCAGATGGTGGAAGATTCTATATATTGACTACCATGTATTCCAATCCTCACTTTTGGATTTTTTTAAACCGAAGATTACTTCTTGTTCACTGTCATCCCTGTGCGGTTGCTACATATTCTCACTTCTATGGTCTCTCATTGGGTTTACCCTATGGTGTAATTTCTGGGATTCTTTCATCGTTCATTTATCTTGAGAATACTCTTTTTCAATTAATCACTACTGGCTTACTGTCCACCATCTGTTGAACACTTGCGGGGATTTCCATCGATAATCTTCTTGGGTGATCTACTGTGGATTGGTGAACTTGATGAAATGGCTGTAGAATTGTAATGTTTTTTAATCCTTGGCTTCATTATCATTGAAAGATAGACATCAGCTCTATAGATGCAAATGCATCTTTTGAATTCTTTTATCCTTTTCGTGGCTACCTCTTTAATATTCTATGTTTAGTTATACTTGAATGGATGCTTCTCGTTACACATTTCCAATATTTAAAGTGTTAAAATCATATTTACAGGTTTATTCATTCAATTTGGTGGACGTTGAGAGGGATTATTTGTCCATGGATAAACGGTATCCTAGGCTATTTATTTCTCCAGAATGTTCCAAGGTACATGTTTCTATGAATCAACATCTTGTCCATTCTTCATTATTGACATTGTCTTGATCAATAAATTGTATCAGGTTGTTGTTAACTGGTCAAGGGAGGACCTTAAGTTGCCATTTAATACTCCTATCAGGTATGGTTGCTCTTATTTGATTTGTTTTTTTGGTTTTATTTGTATTTATTTCATTTCTTTGTAACTTGTTTCGTGTTTTCTGTTGTCATTGGTTAATGGACTTTGTACTTTTATGTTTTCCGCATGATGTGGATTTGGCTATTTGTTCTATTTTCTATCATGGTTAGACTGCTGTGTTTTTTTTTGCTTTTGCTAAGCAGAAGTTTGTACTTTAAGGGATTTAAGAAACCAAGTCATGCTTGGTGCATTTTTGCTCAATAGCAGTATCAAACCAAAGATAACCTTTGATCACAAAGTTCTCTTTTGATGTCCGAGTGATTAGTTGATCTCTTTATATGAATGACTAAAGATACTATGTGAGACTATATTTTGAGAAAGTTGGCAATCAGATAGTTTGGAATAGGGATCTACTGGGAAGAAAGTAGTATCAAATCAACCATGAATACTATGAAGTAGCATACTGTGAATGGGATTATGCTTTGGTTAATTGCAGATTTGCAGGGGTATAATGGAACTTTACTGGTATTGAAAGTAGAGTTGGTGATTTTTAATCAAGTATAAAAGTAGTTTTCTAGCTTACGCAATATAATCATGATGTATATTATTCTGATAATAGACAACCAGCATCCAGATTCTTTTCTGGGTTCGATAGAAGAAGAATAAGTTGAAGTAAGATGCATGGGACTGCTTAGACTAATCACAGAGGTGTATTGAACCTTTCACTGTTATTGAGGGTAGGGTTGGTGACTTCTCAAAAGTGAACATAGTTTTCAGCTTATGTTATTTTACTACTCTTTTGTTTCTGAGCTATCATGTTAAGCTGCCTTTTTTGGTCACATGTCAAAGGTGCATTCTCCAATAGGTTTGTTCAATTCATGTATATCATATGATAGCATTACTTATAGAATTGGACTCATGGATTATGTTATTGTCTCTGTTAGATACAAGTATGTCTTATTACTGGATGTAGGATGTATTATCTTTGATTTATTTTGCTGTGCACCCTCCCAAGAAAGAAATGGAGGAACAAATATGAACATGCTATCTGCTGTTGAACAGTTTTGAACATGATTTTGTGCAAGAGGAGCCGCGAACTGAGCATGAAACAGCATCCACAAAAACAATGGTTGATGACCATGTAAAGTTGGACATTGGAACCACCCGGTGGACTGCAAAGGTAGATATATTTGATTGTGAGCAACTAAATACACAACTCTTATTTTGTTATAATATTCTTTTGCTTTTTTTGGATGACAGTTGTAAGACTTTACGAATAAAAACTGATACTGAATACAACATTGGAACTTAAATAGGAAACGTGACATGTTATGAAAAGACATTAAGGTTTAAAAATCATATGGCTGTTGTGTTTGCTAACTTACCCAATGTTTTTATGAGTCACCAGCAGTCTGGTGCTTTAAATACAACTGATTGCTGCGAAGAACATTTTCAGGGATTCATCAGCTCAGAATTTTGATCACCTGCCACTGTTTTTTTGCAATTAGGTTTTCAATGCAGCATTATGATTGATACTTGTGTCATGACTTTGTGCTGATTGCCTAACTGTGCTCATGAATATTCTGCTTCAATGTAAAGTTAAAAGGATCTAGAGGATCTAGAGAAGTGCACTTGTGTGTTTAGTCATTACCAAGGTTCCAAAAGCAAAAAAGTGCACTTGTGTGTTTAGTCATCTTCTCAAATAAATAACAACTATTATTACTCAGCGAAAGTAAACGCGAAGTGTCCTATAAGAGAGACAAATTCAATAATTATATTATTGGTCAACATGCTTATTGATCTGTGAAATTCAAATGTCATTTATGATGGACATGGTACTTGCTTTCTAATCAGGAGTATTATTGTTTTCGTTTTTGTCCTTTATAAAGACATGATTCGCGATGATCATCTTACCAAATGGCATAACGTATTGAGTGTATAATAGAAACTAGAAAGTTCACCATTTTTTTTTTGATTTTTTGGGATGCACATTATGTTATGTGTGGCATTGTGTTTTTGCATAATTTATTATCTTTCCTGCGCCAGTACTGCAGTCTTTTTTCCATAAGCTGGTAAATTCTAATTTTTGTACAATGATGTATGTTTGTTTCATTAGATAGGGTTCCAGCATGTATCATGTTGTTTCATGTTTGATCTCTTTCTCTTGTTTGATTCAGATGATATTGATGAGTGGCCTTAGCCATAATGCTTTTGAGGAGCTGTCATCTGAAAGAAATTACGAGGATCGCATTCCTCATCTTTGCAACATGCTTAGGTTTGCTTTTCTCAAGGATGGGAATTCTTTAATGGCAATTGGAGGTTCTTGGGACACTGTTGATGGCAATGATCCTTCAGAGGATAAATCATCTCTTGTTCAAACCGCTTTGAGGTAGGCGTTTTGTGATCTATTTACCATGTTATATCCCATCTTTTTTGTATAATTAAATTATAATCTTTAGGTATGCCAAGGAGCTCACTGAACTTGACTTGAAGAACTGCCGACACTGGAATCCGTTTCTTGAGGTAATGCTTGTTTTGTGCCAAGAGTTATTCCATCAAACGGATAATGTATACACCTGTTTTGATGGTGGTTGTTGTTGCCTGTCTTAACGGTCTCTTGTGTTTGGTCTTGTTTTTTTTTTTTTTTTTTTTTTCATTTATTGTGCCTAAAGGCATTGCAAGTATTTTTATACCTTGACCCAAGGGTTGGTTGTGTCTTAAGACAATGTTATTTTATTAACTTCACCTTCATCTATAGTTCTAATCTCAGCTATATCCATTCTGTTTATATGAATCAACATTATGTATGTAATCTAGTGGCTGTCTCATATACATAACCCGCACCAAACATTCTGTGGAATAGATCATGTAACTACCAACATGCCCAATGGCATGCATCATGCATGGTTGGTTTAATTCTCTTGATATTGTTGTAGCGGACAACTTGGAAATATACACGTGTCTATTATGTTGATATATCTTTTTGCGTCCAAAACTTCTGCACTATATTACCTGGGTGGCTGGGTTTGGTCTGGTCGATTTGTTGTCTGGAGGAAATGGAGTCAACACTTGAATCATTTGGGTGCATCTGGTGATTTATAAATTAACTAAATAAATATATGGTAGTACTCCTATCCAGAACACAAGTGTCTAGTGTACATTTGCTATACCTCAAAGGCACTGTTTTTAGTAAGTTTGAATTGCTCGAGTCATTATAGACTGGATAAAGTTTCATTTTGTTACTTGATCTTTTATCAAGTGTATGATATCCCAAAATATATAGTGATCCTTCTACATGTAATCCCTGGATGTTTATCTGACCAACTGCAGCCAGATTTTTCTGTATTTGCTTGAATAACGAGTTTACATTACAATAATGTTACCAACCCATTTAGGTTAACTTGGTTTGTTCATATGCTTTTATGATTCTTCAAATCTATTTCTATATAGCAGTATGGCATATGGTATATACATGCTATTTCTTAGAAAACCAGCCTGTCTACTCCATTTTCACAATTTTGAACTGGTAATTGATTTATCAATGAAGTTCACTTTTGGTATGGTACATACAAATAATTGTTCTTGTCATTTGCAGATTCACTATGACAGAGTTGGGAAGGATGGTCTTTTTAGCCATAAGGAAGTCACTGTACTCTATGTTCCTGATTTATCAGATTGCTTACCTTCAATAGATGTGTGGAGAGATCAGTGGCTTTCCCACAAGAAGGCTATTGCTGAGAGAGATCGCTTGAATTCTCTGAAAAGAGAGGTATGGTGTTTTCTACATTACCCTTAAAAAGATGAAATAGAAATTATCGAAGAGATGGGTGTAGTAATAGAACATGATATTTTAAAGAATGTACTATGTGTGAGCAATTTATTGATGTGCTCTATTGGATTGATGTTAGGCATACACAAAAATTTGAAATTTAGATGTCAGTTTCATTTGCCATGCAATCATGTATATGGGTTCTACTATCAAAGTGTCCCATTTTAGCTTATGTATACTTTTCTTTTTGTTTAAGTTGAACTTGCAAAGGGATAACAAACATAAGAAGTTAGATTTTATGTCCCTCCTAAATATTTAGCCTTTTTTTTAATCTTTGTGTCTTCAAGTAACAATCAGGCATTATCTGTTGGAATTGGTGCTATAAGTGCATTATCTGTACTGAAAGCTAGATTGAGTGAATTAGTGTATATAGGTGGGATGTGTCCTTCCCTTTTTGGGTTATTCGGTTGGAATATGTACATCTTCCCCCTTCATGGATTATTGCGTGTTTCAAGTATTTATTCATTTCAGGAAGCTTTCATATTAATTTTATTGAGCTTACATGTGAAAGTTGATACTAGTTTTGTGGAATACGAAAGGGATGCACAGAACAGCCATGCACTTTAGGCAGTGTACTCTTTTTAGTCTTTACACAAAATGGCAACATACTTCAATTTTGGGTCCATTTGCAGCCAATGTACATTCGTCGTAAACATAGCAACATACATTAGATCTCATATTCTCATCTTGGTTGTTTGGCCGTTTGGGATGGTGAAGCTTATAATAATCATTTTGCAAGCTTAACGTTGGATCATGTTGTTGGTCTATGAAATTTGTGTTATTTTGGTGTTTTGTTTAATAATATCTATGTCAATGCCTACTCTTGCCTTCAACTTAGCTTTGAACCTAGTTGTCATGTCTAGATTTGTAAATAAGGCGAGACGAGCTTGATCTCGTTTAAGCTTGAGTTCAACTTGTTTAAAATTTGAGGTCTTGAGCTTGGCTGATGACTCGTTTTACAGGCTCGAGCTCAGTTTATTTATTATATAAAATTGGTATTTTATCAATTTAATTGTACAATATATATTTTTTATTCTACAAATTTAACACACATGTACATATTATTATATATTTTATTAAGTTTATATCATATACGCTCATTTAGGCTCAAGAACTGAATGATTAAAGCTTGAGCTCGTTTAAGTTGAGATTTTCAAGCTTTTAACGAGTCGAGTTCGAGCAGCTTACGAGTAGCTTCACTCATTTTCAAGATGTTTCTTTCTTTTTCACATATCTCCTGCGCAACTAGATCTTTCTTTCTCTTCTCTTTTATGTTCTCTGCAAAGTCCAAACGTTTGTATCCTATAGGCTTGCTGATACTGATTATATTCTTTGATCTTTCGTTTCTTTTTGTAGAAATTGCGTGAAAAGGATGCTTCAAAAGGTAATATGCAATTGAGAATTGACTCGGAGATCATTATTTCTGCTTGTGGTTATTGTAAGTTTGTCTTACATGTCACCTGTTGCTGCTTTGCAGATACAGAGACTGGGATGGCAAAAGATTTGAAAAAGGTTGAAAAACCAGTAAAAAAGAAAGAGGCTGTATCAGCATCTAAAGTTAATGGAAAAGGAAAAGTTGGCACCAAAGCTAAAGCAAAGGAAGCAGGAAAAGAGGGAGAAAAAACCAATGCAGCAATAGAGAAGAAAGATGGGGTTGAGACAGTTGAGGAAGGCAATGATTCTGGAAAAAAGAACCAGACAGCAAAAGCTGGCGTTCAAACACCTGGTAGTGGAAAGAAGAAGATTATAAGAAAAGTTTTAAAAAAGAAGGTTGTTGCTGAAAAAGATGGAGCTGGAAGTGCACCCAAACAAACTGATACAATGGATCCAAAGAATGTGGAAGAAACTGCTGCAAAAACGGAGGTTAAGGGTGAAGATGCAGAGCCATCTGCTGATCGTTCAACAACTAAAACTTCTACCGGAAAGAAAGTTACAAAGAAGGCTCCAGTGGTGAAATCTGTTAAGAAAGAAGGTACACAATCCGAGGTTACCCCAGTTAAGGAACCTCAGTGTTCTGAAGATAATCCAAAAAATGCAGCTGGGGCAAGTGTTAAAACTACTGTTAAGAAGAAAATAATTAAAAGGATTACTAAACGAAAGGTAGTGGCTAAGGATGCCAATAATAAGAATAAAGTGGTCAAAGAAAATGAACCTGGGACAACTATTACAGAGCAAACTGCAGCCTTGGGCAATCAGGAAAGTGATGTCAAATCCAAGAACAATGATTCGGTCTCTGAGGCGGTGCCACAGATTGTTGTCACTGAAAAGGAAAAGGACGTGGGTGGTTCAAGTGAAATTAGAAATAAAGGTGTGAATGATCAAGTGAAGGAAGAGAAGAAACCTAAAGTGGATGGTGGTTCTGTCTCTAAAGTGAAGATTGAGAATGATGACCATAATGTTCCTCAGACCGACGGCCAGTCTGACAAGAATGAGAAATCCAAGGACGGGGAGAAATCCAAGGACGGGAAAGAGAGAAAAGACAAGAATGATAAAAGCGACTCAAGGCTTAAAGATAAGAAAAAGACCGAGGAGCCTCCTCGACATCCAGGGCTGTTTCTCCGGACAAAAGGGAGCAAGAATTCCAATGTAGGTGTTTCTGACAATTTTCTTTTTATTGTCTGCATATCATGAAATGTTTATTGATAGAAAGGTTTGTGCAACTTTTTATATCTGCATACATCATTTTAATGGCGACATTCTCTATGACAGTTGCGTTCATTGTCACTTTCGCTGGACTCACTTTTGGATTATACCGATAAGGATATTGAAGAATCAAATTTCGAGGTGTCATTTCTTAACTACTCTTTCTTGTTCTGTGTGTATATAAGATTTCTTACCTCTTAAGTCTTAACTGAGTGCACTCCTTTGTCTCACTTGAATTCATCTTTGTTCTGCCTCCTCTTGGCAGCTATCTTTATTTGCTGAAACGTTTTATGAATTGCTTCAGTATCAAATGGGTTCTCGGATATTACAGTTTCTCCAGGTTGGTTATTTTATTGATTATACCAATTACCACCACTTGGTTTATTCAGTTGCTGTGTCTTACATCCCTTATTATCTCTCCTATGTCGTCTCCTGTATCTTAGAAATTGCGGATCAAGTTTGTGGCTAAAAGGAATCAAAAGAAGAGACAGAGGGAAGAAGTTACTGATAAGAAAGAAAAAGAGAAAGCATCTTCTGCTCAAAAATCATCACCTAAGCGCCTGAAAACAGAAGATGCCACCGAGGAAAGCAAAACAGTTAAAACTGAAACATTGGACGAAGGCTGTCCAGCGGATGAAAAAACTCTTGTCAAGGATGAAAACATGCTTATTGATAATGTGGAGAACATGCGGGCAGAAGAAGGATCTGAAAAAGAAAATCCAGAAGAGGATTCAGAAGAAGATCCTGAGGAAGATGAGAATATGTCAGATGCAAGCCCCATAGACAATGCTGAAAATGAGGCAAGTTTACTTGTCCTTTAACGCATCAGTATCCACACAATTACCAATGAATGAAAGAGGCCAAAAAAAATCTTAATGCTACATGGTTGAGTTCAGTTATTAGATTGTTGTGGTTTGGTGTATGGTGAGCATTGATTTAATTGATCTGTAACTATCAGCTGATATATAATTTTGATAATCTGATGGGATGGAAGATGGGTATTGGTTGGAGCAGGATAGCAACAGACAAGATCTATAAGTTGTCGACTTATCACCGCTTAGGTGCTCAATTTTAAGTTTAAACTTAGCGAGAGACATAAATATGGGCTTGTTTGAATTTAGTTTTAAGATCAAGTACATGAATGTAAAGAAGCATGAATTGTTCTGATACATTGATTTTACATAAGTGTGTCGTCCTTATTCACATGCCACATTTTATGGCTTTATTTACAGGAGAAGGCCGAGGGCGAGAAAGCGAACATCGATGTCAAGAGTGAGAACGTGGTTGAAAATGTGAAGGTTGAACAAGAAGAGAATGCCAAAGTAGCTGTCAAGCTAGATGCCAAGTCTGAGGCTGGGGAGAAAAAGGAAAACCCAAAGGTGGACTTGAAGAAGAAAGAGACTCCTGTTATCTCTGACAAGGAACTTCTGCAGGCAAGTTGGTCTTCAAAAATCAATATTTATTTGCTTTTTGACGAATCATAAAAATTCTGCTGCTCTATGAAAATTGAAGTCATATGTCTTTGTTGAAACAGGCTTTCAGGTTTTTTGATCGAAATCGAGTGGGCTATGTTAGGGTAGGTTGAGTTTTAATGGACTTTCAACCCATTGTCATGTGACGAGAGACTACTTTAGTGCTACCATTAAATACATCTGTTTTGCAGGTTGAAGATTTACGTTTGATCCTTCACACATTGGGAAAGTCCATGTCTCACAGGGATGTCAAGGTGATAATTAATTCATTTAATATATTTTTTTAAATAGTAAGTTCATCAGTTTCATCTCTTGATGTACTAACTTCCCGTATTCAGGAACTCGTACAAAGTGCACTGTTGGAGAGCAACACTGGGAGGGATGATCGTATCCTCTACAACAAGCTGGTGAGGATGACGGACCTTTAAATTTTAAGAGGCTGTCATTTTAGTAGTTATTGCATTCCTGGATGACACTTCTCTGAATTAGAATTTGTATTTATCGACTTTTTGAACAGAATTGATCACATTTTCATTTCTAAAACTTGCACTAGCCATTGCTGCTTTTGTTATTAGCAAAGAGAAGATACAAAGTTTGAATGGCAGCTCAGTCCTTCCCTATGTAATTTGGTAAAAACACAATCGATGGCTTTGTTTTAGTTACAGCAGTTGGATCACATTCACCACCACAACTATCTATAATAAATTAGATGCCCACAGAAAATTAAATTAATCGATCTTCTCTAAGATAATGGATCTTGGAACATGGTTGTTTGAATTTGTTTCTACCATCTGACATTACTATAATAAAACATTTGCTTTTGAGTGATAATTTTATATATTTCAGTATCTTCTTTGGTTTCTCTCTTTTTTCATCCTATTGTGTTCCAAGTAAACTGTAATTTTGAATTCTGTAATTTATTATTTTGGGTAGCAAATTATTATTTTTCTTTGGGTTTTCTCTCTTTTCTCCTATTGTGTTTCAAGTAAACTCTTAACTTTAAAATCTGTTTTACTATTTTGGGTAGAAAATTACAATTTTCTTTAGTTTCTCTCCTTTCCTCTTATTGCGTTTCAAGCAAACTCTAATTTTAAATTCTGTTTTTATTATTTTGGTTAGCAAATTGTTATTTTTGTATCACGTGACCTTTTATGGTATTTGTTTCTCAACTTTTTTTTGTTATGTTTACGTGATTTTAAGATTTCTGTCATTTTGGATAACCAATTTTCATTCTTGCCTGTCATTATATTTTTACTGTTTGTTATTCGACAGCCTTTTTTCCGTTAGTATTTACTATTTAGTCATTTTTATTTGAGTCGTTACGAGCAAAATACTGGTCATTGTTTGTCAAAATTGAAGTTTTTGAAAGGTTTTGAAGGCGTTTGGTTTATAGATTTTTTTATTTGTGATTTTCATTCTGTCAAAGGAATCAATTGTGCATCATTTTTATTTATCAGAAATTCGTCAAAGAATTTACATTATCTTCTAGGAAAATTTTGTTAATTTGAGGAATAGGTAACTGGAATTTAATATCCTAAGGGGGGTCTGGGTTTAACAAATGATGATGAGATTTAAAAAATTCTGAGATTTTAAATCTTTATTAAAATCTACAAACCAAATGCATGATTTTTATTGCATATCTCATGAAATCCGTGAACCAACTTAAGTGGTTAAATATGTAAAAGAATTATCTTTTTTGAAAGAAAAATTTGCGCAAAAAACCTGCAAGTTGGATGTTTTTGCAATTAAAACTCCTTACCATTTTTCATTGTATAAAAAACTCAAAATAAACTGCAACTTATCAAAATGAGGTTTAAAAAAATAGCGAACTCATTTGTCTTTGTTTTATAATTCAGATTCACATTTTTTGTTGAATTTTTTTCAAATATGTGTCTTTATGGAATTTACTTTTTTGGAGAAATTTCGATGGTTACTGGTGATTTGTCGACGGTGGTATGTGATTTTTCAGACGGTTACAACCGGTATTATCTCAATTTCATAAGATTTTACTTGTTGGGAATTTTTTATGCAATGAAAAATGATTGATGACTTTAATCATAAAAATAGTCCAACTTGAAGTTTTTTACCAAAATATCTCTTTTTGAAAATATGTGACAACGAAACTTGTTGATTTAGAAAGAGCGTTAAAATCTGAAAGTAACAATAATCCTTTTTAATTTGATAACTTATAACATAATAAAATTTTAATACAAGTGGGAAGCAAAAGCCTAATGGCTTTCTGACCTAAAATTTATTCTGATATTTTTTGAAACAGGAAGTTTATTTTATGTATGAGAACCAACATTTATACACAGGAACAACATACATTGGCAAATTATCATGAAACAAGTAGAAAGCAAAAGCCTAAAGGCTTTCTGACCAAAGCCATGAGAAATGGTTCCAGTCATGTCAGTGTTACATCACTTTATCATCCCATCACAGTTCACAATTAACATCCCGAAGATGGTCATTATAGTTCACATTATTACAATTAAATTAAGGGTTTATTATTAATAAAAACCCATGTCTTCACGTTTTTTGTGTTCTCATCCCTTTATGTTATTTTTTTTTTTCATAAAAGTCCTGAAGTTAATCTTTTCTTTTTAGTTTAGTGAAATTTTGGACGTTAATAACTCAATTATAATTAGTAAACCGAGTTTTTAAAACTGAAAAACTGGGTTCTAATGTCCAAATTTTACTAAACCAAAAAGAAAAAATTGATTTCAGGACTTTTATGAAAAAAAATAACATGAAAGGATGAAAATGCAAAAAATTTGAAAACATGTTGGTTTTTTTCACAATAAACCCTTAAATTAATTGAAAAAATGTGAACTATGATGACTATTTTCGGGATGTGAATTGTATTTTTTATGTAAGTAATGTAACGCTGACGTGACAGAGTTGTGTGCACTTTGGTTGTGTGCATTTTGGATACTTTTTTTTGGGTTTTTTTATGTAAGTGGGATTCAATGGTTGGCTCGTTATTGATGGTACTGAAATCGAAGTGTTAGACTGTTGAGTGCTAGCCGCTAGGTATCCTATTTGGAGTCTTTGACCCATGGAATGACTATAATTCTTGATTTTAACCCATAGGATTGGTGAACACATTGATTACATCCTCATACTTAAATTTAGGTTAATAAAATAACCCATAGTTGTATTAGGGGGTGTTTGATACCCCTTATTAGGGCTCTTATTGACCAAAACTCTTATTCGGTAAGAGGTTTCTGTGATAAGGGTGTTTGATAATGATAAGTGATAAGAGGTAAAATCTTCTTATCCTTGTGCTTTTTGATAAGAGATAAAAACTCACTATTCTTCTTCTTATCAAAATTGTATACTTGAATATTTTTTTTTTAATTTTTAGAATATTGATTTGATTCTTGATAGAATAATAGTTTGATTATATACTTGATTATTGATTTGATTCTTGCTAGAATAATGAACGATTATGTATTTCTATTTAAAATATATTCCTTATTATTTCTAATTTGTTATAATTTTTTTGTTGCCAGTGTTATGATTGTATCATCTTATCATTTATAATATAAAGTTTGATATGATTTAAAAATAAATTAACATTTTATTTAATTTTAATTAATAAAAATAACAGTTCGTTCATTTATTAATTTACAAATCATACAGTCTTATTGGATCCTCTTATCAGACTTTAGGACCACCTCTTATCAATCAGAAGTGAGAATCAGACATCAGATGTTTTCCTCTTATACAATCAAACAGCACCTTAGTTAGATGACAATTGAATCTTTAGTTAAGATATTTGTAAATATGAGAACATTTAAACATTTGAAGTTCGAATCTTTACTTTGCTAATTATGGTTGTCCCTCGATAGCGTTTCATCAAGTGTAAAATCTTGATGGTTAATTCTATTTATTTTAACAATCATAAAAAGGTTATAATATTAATTCTACAGATTCTTATTTGCATTATCAGGAAACCACAAATTTTACTTCATGTGGATCACGAAATACGATTGCTACTGTAATCATGATATAGCCAACATTTGAAGCTAAAATTTCTTTCATCTCCCTTTAGAACTGAATAGCTGCAAATTCTTCTGGGTACCCACAAATTATAAAACAACTGAGGCTGACATTGTTTGTTTACATCTTAATGGAATCATTAAGAGGTCATTTTACCTTTGAATGAATTCTTAATGATCCATTAAGAAGTAAACAAATAACCCCTGAATCGGAAATAGCTGGTTGGCCAAAATTCATGACATAGCCAACAAATGGGGTTGGAAAAGTCATGAAGCGGAAGATTGTTTCCGAGGACCAGATCTGCTAGTTGTCTCAACCTCTCAGGCACAACAATTCAAAGGCAACCTACTACTAAGAAATAAGAATTTTTGATGTTAATTCACATTTTTGATGCATATCCCACTTCCATTTTAGCATTTTAGAGTTCTTGACTAACATTATATGAATATTCTTTATTTTATACCTGTTTTGACCCAAAAACATTGAAGTCAAACTCAATGCATCTTAAATTTGTTGAACTTTGGACTTTCCAGATAATGTGACTGGATCTTGTTTCTAATAATCGATATCCAATTAGTTTCCTTTGATATCACTATTAGAAAAAGAAGAAAATTTGACGGAGGTTTTTTGCGGCGACATGTGTCGTCGCAAATAGTCCACTAAAAGACAAAAAAAACTCTGCCTTTTGACTTGAAGTGGTCAATATTCGGGGATGACCTTTTGCGGCGACATTGTCGTTGCAAAAAGGTAATAGATTTAAATTTTTTATTTTTTTTGGCACGAAAATAGTTTTTGCACGGTAGAACGACCGCGTTTTTTCCGAGGTATTGCTTGAGAAAGTCGTCGCAAAAGGTGTAAAGTGTCATCGCAAAGGATGTTTAGCTACGAGGCTACGGCGACGACTTATCTGCGACGACTTGTCGCCGCAAAAGGTCATCTGCGACGACATTACGACCTTTAGCCACGACATTTGTCGCCGCAAAAAGCTGATTTTGTAGTGTATGTTCTGTGGTTTCAAATGTTGAACAAAACCAATCCCAACCAAATTGAATGTGGTATTTGGATGATTCTAAATTGATTATTGATTAGAGTAATTTATTTACTTAAGGTATTCATGTCTATTTATCAGAAATGTAAATATGCAATGACTTAATTGTGGCAAATCGTCAACGGTTTCAGATTCCAAATTACTGAACTTATCAAGTACCTTAAACTACTCAAATTTGTTGCAATCAAATCAAATTGAAGAAACTGACTTGAAGTATATGTTTGAGGGATTTTTGTGTTCCTGGACAAGAGCTATCCCTAATGCGTTTTGCATACAAACATCTTTGATTCTTTGTGCCACTACCAAAAGTTTATTGAATTGTAGTCTTTACATTTGGTATATATGTCTCCGTTTAAGGAAAGAATGTCCTTGTAACAGGTGGAGCCGTGGAGGTGATGCTGGTACAAGGTCGTTGTAACATGTGAAGCATCAACATATAAACCACGAATATAAGTTGCATACACAGTGCCCCTCGATTATTTTAGTACATGTGGATATGGACACCATGAAGCTGTTACATAGTTTCAGAACTCCCAATTGTGCATGTGGTCTTTAGCTGAAAGTTTTCTTATTTGATAGTCTCTATTTTGCTTCACTAGTTTTGGTTGTCCAACATAAATAAGGAGATAATAAAAAAAAAAAAGTAACATGTTTATAAGTCCAAATACATTTTATATATTTAAGTTACATATAATGTATATGCATCGAACTTATATACATACATGTATTATAAAATCAAGACTTAGTACTTTTCACCTTTACGCGGTCACGTGCTATATGACCAGAATAGCAATTTATTTTGGCGGGAATATCATGTGCTATATGACCAGAATATCAGTTAATTTTGGCGGGAATATCTGTTTTTCAAGTTTCAACCGCCAATAACTGTTTTTCAATTCTATAAATTGAGTGCAAGTCTGATTTTACATTTTTCTCTAATTTTTTGTCTCTATTCACACACATCAAAACTCTGCAACCATGTTCGTGAGAGTTATTATAGGATTGTTCTTAAGTCAACAAAATTTAGTCAGGAAACCATCAACGACAATTAGGACTAAATATCCTTTAAGACGGTGTTTAATCACATCTTTGATTTGTTCTTTCTTTTCTTACGAAGATTCCTAACATTTCTTGGAATGAGAATGATATTATGAAAGAACTACAGATCCTCCATGTTCACTAAGAAAAGGATGCCAACGATTTCAATTCAAAGAGTTGGTGGTTCTCGAGAAATCTCTTAGATAGACTTGTATTTTCTAACAATGGGCATACCTTGGTCACATAACATTTAGTATTTTACTTATTAAAAATTTTGGGAACCTTTATTTATATATCTAATAATTGAACTACTAATCTACTATGCACTTTATGTTTAATGGCTATGTTGCCATTTTTGTCTCACGACAATGGCCGACAAATTCATATTCAAGAAAGGCAATATTTAACATTTCTATTAAAACAACATTATTCCGTGCAACATAACACTCGTTTTATATGACACAAAAAACAGACTACGCTTGGCTCAAAAATATTAAATTTTGATTGACTTTGATCCCTGTCATCATCATTCGTGTTAACTCCTAGTACATGAATGTTACAATTGAATTTAGATGTTTTCCTTTTCTCCAGAAGAATATGATCAATCAAGTTTTCATGTATTAAGATTTCCAATTTAGCCAAAACATGATAGTTGACAAATGGGCAACAAAGATAGAAGAAACAAGAGGCTGATTTCTACATAAAACTAATGTGCCATGATGTTTCAACAGTTGTTTATACTAAGAAAGTATTCAAAATCTAATCTACTCATCAACAGGCACCTCTTCCTCCTTCTCCAAAGAACCTTCTCCACCATCATCATCCTTTGACTCTTCTTCCTGTAAACCAACCAAGCAATGTAATGTCACTAAAAAAACTCATGTCATGCAATCACAACAATCATCAAGAGTACACAAACTAACAGAAATTCAATAACTACTTACAGCCTTTTCATCTTCATTTGGGTTCTCCAATGCCTTTTGGTATTGTTCTTTAAGTTCAGCAGCCTTTGAAATAAAAGGCTCTTTTTCCTGATATATGCATCAAAATTAACACCCTTTTAACAAAAACGAAACAAAAGAACAAGTTGAAGAATTAAATGTATGAAATTTTGCAACTCACTTCTGCTGTCATAGACTTCCATGTTTCACCACCTTCCTTTGCAACCTGCACTTTTAGGAAAAGAAGGAATTAACAAACCAGAAATGCTAACCAGAGAAGGCAATTCAAAAGGCTACAAACAATTCAAATTGCATTCAAAGATTACCATGGCAACTTTTTTGTTATCAGGATGAGCTGCCTTATATGTCATCCTAAATTCTTCCCTACAAAACAAGCAATTGAACTCATTAATGACATGTAAACAAGATTTTGCTTTAGAAAGAAACACTCTTTGGCGTTAGTGAAATCATGGCATTACATGAAGAGGAAAAATGCAGTTGGTGGTCTTTTAGGCTTGGTTGGATCTCTCTGTTTCTTCACCTTCTTTTCAGATGGTTCTTTCGCTTTTACTAGTTTCCTTCTGCAACATTCAGATGACGTATATTTAAACAAACATAAACCAAAAACTAAAAATCATATGAGGTATAATATAATAGTTTGATTACTTCTGTGCAGGTTTCTTGGGGACTGGATCGGTAGCCATTTCGACAACATTTGCCTCTGTAAAAAACAGAGAATCATAAATACTTGTATGTTTTGAAAGATCATCGAACTTGATCCAAAATTTTCTGTTAAAACATAAGTACGTACGCAAATTCATCTTGATTTTGGCATCAAGACCACAATCATGCATGCTAATTAACGCCACAGCTACATCTTTATTACACCCTTCACTGCATATAACAAAATCATAGGTAAATCAAAAGATAATGAAAACCACAGCCTTTGAGTAAACATCAAAAACCAGATGTCAACTTGATCCATCTATAGATCAACTAGAGTAATGATGCTTCTGTTTTTTCTTTTGCTTTTGGAATTAATAATGAGCCTCATGAACCAGAAAAACCTATTGCTTAGGTACAAATTATTTAGAAAAGAAAAACTAGCACTGCTATTTCAATTCAGAAAACACCAAAACACATACGTACATGAAACGCATCAAAATTGGCATGGATTCGATGATACTCCTCAAGGAAAATTGAGTTGTGCATTCCATTTTATAGGAATGATTGCAAATATATCGAACTAATAACTACAGAAATCAGCGAGAAATTGTGAAGATAACAACAATACCATCGGGTAAAGGCGCTGCCGTTTTTCGCTCGTTTGAGAGTAATGGAAGTAGTTGTCTCTGCTTCGACTCTCTTACGGTCTCGAGTTGCGTTGACTGCCTTTGAGGGAGCACCGCCTGATCGCGCCATTGAAGGAGATATGAGTAAGAGATGAGGGATCTGGTATGGTGATTGAAGAAAGCGGGGGAGAAGGGTTTAAGAAGAGGGGAAATTTTCAGGAATTTAGCGCCAGAAGTGGCGCCGGTATTTGAATGGAAATTTTAAGCTCGATAATCAAATTCAGTTTTACATGGATCGCCAGCGTGGCAGCAATCCCGCCATTTAATTGTTTATTATTATTATTCACTCTATTATTAATATTTAAAATATAATTATAAATTTGGTACAATTTATTCAAAAGCCCCAAAATATTGAAGAAGTTTTATTAATGTCACCTGAATATTAAAACATTATTAAATGTCACTCAGAATCAATTTGGTTTTATTTATGCTAATTTCAATAAAATATTTGTTAAAAGTTATGAAATTTATAAACATTCCTCTACTATTAAGTAAAAATGCTATATAAATAATACAAATAATAATTTAATTGTGAAATACTTGTTTGATAGAATATATGTTAATATCTTTAACGGTAAATTACAATTTTCGTCCCTGTGGTTATACACAAA
The DNA here is from genome assembly GCA_020465985.1 of Centrapalus pauciflorus. Taxonomy (NCBI): domain Eukaryota; kingdom Viridiplantae; phylum Streptophyta; class Magnoliopsida; order Asterales; family Asteraceae; genus Centrapalus; species Centrapalus pauciflorus. The sequence continues at coordinate 177,211 of JAANYP010001718.1, read as the reverse complement.
TTATGGTTATCGTCCTTTTAATGATTAAATTACGATTACAGTACTTATAGTTGGCAATTTATTATGTCTTTGGTCCCTTTTGCCAATATTTTTTTTAAAATGACGATTTTGCCATTTTATTTTTATTTCAGTTTTGGTCCTTGATCAAATTATTTCTTTTATTTCATTTTATTAATAGATTTTTATTCTTTTACTATTTATTTAATATATTTTCTATTCTTTTATTATATTGTCTAGTTATTACTATCAAAATTCAATTGAAATAAAAGGTTATTCAATATGTTTTATTTATTTATTTATTTGATATTATTATTAATAGTATTAATATTATTATTTTGTTATGATTTAAGTATTTACATGACTAAGTAGTAATCAATGAAAATAACTTGTATATGACTTAATTTAATATGTTGTATTTTTGTTAATTATTGTTATAAATACTATTATTATCGTTCATACACATTGATTTTAGATATACGTTGAACTATTTATATATTTATTTTTCTAAATGTATATTACTTTTCATTTATAAAAATTGAAACTATTTATGCATTTAATTTATTTATCTATTCTCTTTATTATATGTTACATTCATATAATTACTTATATATTTAATAATTTTTTATTCAAATTAATTTAATTATTTTGTTTTTATCTTAACCAAATATATAATTTAACGTGTTTTCTATTCTAATTTAGTTATACCATAAAGTTAATGGTCAGATAAACCTTATACATATAACTTAAGGAAACCCATAATTGTTGTAATTATAACTTAATGAAATATATAATTATTTCATGAATTTAAAAAATTAAATTAATTTATACATATAAATATGTAAAGTTTACATATCTTGTTGATTTTAAACTATATTTTTTGTTTAACAAATAGTAAATATATTAAATAAATAGTAAAAAATAAAAAAAGCTATTAATAAATTAAATAAAAAGAAATAATTTGATCAAGGACCAAAACTGAAATAATAATGAAAGGGCAAAATCGTCATTTTAAAAAAAATATTGGACAAAGGGACCAAAGACATTATAAATTGCCAACTATAGGTACTGTAATCGTAATTTAATCATTAAAGGACGATAACCATAATTTGTGTATAACCACAGGGACGAAAATTGTAATTTACCCTATCTTTAATGTATGCTAAAGGTAAAATACATTCAAATTAGATGTCTTCACAGTGCGTCTCAACTGGTCTAAAATTATTATTTAAAAAAGTCCATTGTTAAGTAATGATGATGATAAATTGAAACAGTGCCACATATTTGAAAATTTTATATAATGACAGTTTATAAATAGAATGTATAAGGTTGAACATTTTTAATTAACTGGGATTGATACATCGAAAGATAATTTATATCTTGTTACTTTTGTTTTTAACGCGGGTATAATTTAATATGTTACTTTTTCAACCAAAAGAACATACTCTTCAAACCATTTCAATTAATATAACATTATTGCATTACGATGTAAAAACGTATAAATTTTAGGTTTTTATTGTCAAGTGAGCAGTTTTTTTGTTGATCTGGCAGCACTGTGTATGTTGATGTATTTATTCTTAACTTTGCACACAATAACCATATATGTATCACCTTACAATTTAAAATGGTTTAATTGCATAAGAATTTAACGTTTGTCATTATGTTTTTAATTTAGGTAACATAAAAAAAAATATCCGAACCATATACTACTAAAAATGGATTAGTCAAAATAAATATGTATCTACATAGTCGGTAAGTTGGTAATCAGTCACCTTTTTTGTCCTTGTTCCAAATCTACTCAAGCCCCTACCTAATTATTAACCCACAGATGCAAATCGTAACCACAACAAAGCTACACAAACCCTAACCTAAATTGACACCCACATTGTTTTACACTGACATTAGCCTAACCTAAATCCCTAATACACACAAAACACAAAAGCGAAAACCTAATATGGGAAGAGAAGGTGAATAAAGAAAAACCATGGTTGTGACGTCGTAAATTCATTGTTCATTTTATGATATTTGTTGCATCACCTGATCATAATTGCTTAGTATTTCACTTTGTCGGTACTTGAATCTTCGAATTACGTTAGGGACACTTGTTGAGCCTTAAATTGTACTAATCCCTCCTAACTTTACAATAGGAGAGGATAATGTTCTAACTTGACTGTAGGACATTGACCCGACAACTTGACATGTTAGGTATTTAATTTCTAACTTTAACGTATGAAAAAACTAAGCTCTAATTCCTGATATAGAGCATATATGGCATACTTGATTAACACATTCTACTTTGTTGTTATCATATGTTTTTGCATAGTGAATTTTGTCTAATCTAGTCGCTCACTCAACGACTTATTAATTGTTGACCCATTTATATAGTTGTTACTTCTTTTTTAAGTTTTGATAAAGGTAAGAGTCCGACCGACTGGTACTTCTCGTTAGACACCCATTGGAACTTGCTTGAAGCTCTCCAAATTTTGGTATATAGTTTTTCAAAACCCAGTTTTTTAGGATAGTAGACTTCCCGTTTTGAAATACATGTAATGGCTTATTGTTGACGCTATCTGTACATGTAATTGGCAATAAATATTGTAACATGATCGATACATGTATCTGCGATTTGTCATACTTTGTTTGTTAACAGGTAACAAAATAGGACGAATCACGTTGATGATTATTATATATCAAAAATTTAATTTGAGAGTGTTTTGGCAAGTATGAATTGTATTAAACATGCGGATGAGAATCTTTCTGCCATGGGCCCGATCTTTGGTTTTGCGAATCCCCCTTTCCAGTTAAAGGTTTATGAAACATCAACAATTAGTTGGATGAGTGTTTCAAAAGACGAGGTAGTGTCATTGTTGTGGTGAAGATAGAGATGTCGATGATGTAGCGGTGGAGGCGCTAGTTGGGGCAAATCCAAAAAACAAAATATTGAGAAAGATATATACACGGTGTTATGACGAAGGAAGGGACGCAAAAAGAGTGTGAATGAACATTTATCTAATGATCACCAACATTTGTTGTTATGTTACATATTTTTATATTCTTTAAAACACCGTCTCAGCTTCCACGCAACAATATCTAGTGAAAATTCTCATAACTGACAGGTTATCTGTGGAAGAAGTTAAGCCCGAGCCCAATTTCGTTATTTTTTCGATCCAGACTCAAATTTTGCATCTCGAAAATGTGTTGGAGGTAGTACTGCCCTCTCTTTCTGTTGTGCATCTCCCCTCTCTGATTTATCTAGCAATTGAGAATCTCTCACTAACTAAGGCTGAAGGGTATACTAACCACTCCGAAAATCATCATTTTGGACACCTAAGTGTCACATCAATTTTTTTCTCTCGTATATTTACAATCAAGCCCTTTATATATATTACAAATGCATTAACAATACTTCTATCCTATACTTATGTGCCGTTTGGTTCGCTGGAATCTGATGAAATCTGGCGGAAAAGGATTGGATTTTTCATTCTGATGGGTTGTTTGGTAGTCAAAAGGAATGGAATGACCATTCCACATTTAAAAAAATCTCCCCTTTTGAAGGAATGATCATTCCATAGCAAAATGGAAGGAATTTAAATTGCATTCCTTCAAAGCAATCCTTTTAACAACAGGTCTTCTCATTTTCAACAAACTATAGTATTTGGATTCAGACACATTCCATTCCTTTGACAGATTCCATTCCATTCCGTCAGATTCCAGCGAACCAAACGTCCCCTTAGTTGTCTAGTTTGTGGGCAGACCCACTTGAAAAGTAGTGGGTGAGGAGGCCAACCGCCCACAAAGATTTGCAAATTGTAGTGTTCATGTATATTAAAATAAGGGATAATTACAAAAATAGTCATTTATTACATGTTTATTCACTTTTTAGCCACTTTATATACATTTTACCAAAATAGCCACAATTTACGTGACCACATTTACGTGATAGCCACAATTTACGTGATTTGTATTTTTTTTTCATTTTTTTAATGCATTACGTTACAAAAGGTGTTTGGTCACGTAAATTGTTGTACTTTACGTGACCATTTTTAAAATTGTGACAAGACACCCCACCAAACATTCATGGGGAAGGAGCAAAAATGGTCACGTAAAGTACAACAATTTACGTGACCAAACACCTTTTGTAACGTAATGCATTAAAAAAATGAAAAAAGTACAAATCACGTAAATTGTGGCTATCACGTAAATGTGGTAACGTAAAGTGTGGCTATTTTGGTAAAATGTATATAAAGTGGCTAAAAAGTGAATAAACATGTAAGAAATGACTATTTTTGTAATTATCCCTTAAAATAATCCTCTTAACCATTTTTATGTTGTGTAGTGCCATTAGGGAGCATCCTATTGAGTCAGTTTCCCATTGGGGTTGGTTTAAGGAAACATATGGGAAGTTGCGAGTTTTTCATTATCAGGAATGCTTTGCTTCGTTCCGCACATGATTGGTGGTGACAATTTCAACCCAATAGGCTAAACGGGCAAGATGGTCAAAATAACCCGTAATAAAAAAATAAGCTAGATAGTACGTAAATTTTATAAAAAACTGAAATTGTAAAATGATGTAAAAAAAATGTATGTTAAATTTTTGTCTTTTGGTCGTTGACCAGTTGACTTGAATTGACCGAAATTGTCACCCCTAAGTACCATTAACCAAGGTTAGCTAGCCCAATGTCAAAACAAGAAAATAGAAAATATATTTAACAATCCAACTTAATTCAATTTTCATTTATAATATAGTTGTTATTAGTTTCTGTAGAAATTTGATATGAATTTTATTATGAAAAAATGTAAATTACTTGATTTTAGTTTTTTTTATAAGTGTTGAATAATTATGATTTTGATCAGGTTTATTAATAGGTTAAATGAGTTGTTCGGTATTTACGGTTATTTTATTCAAACTTGTTAAAATTATGTCGAATCAATAGAACAACCCAACACTTGATAAACCTGAAATGAAATCAATTCTTCCCATACATTATGTCCCCATGAATAAATTTCCTAGTCAAACATGTTTTATTCAATTGCCAGTGAGACTATATCATAAATGTAGTCATCGTTTTTGACCACTTGTGTAGTAAATGTCACCCTACTTATTATGCAGGCAATTCAGTAAAAGAAAATAATCAAATACATGCATCTACTAACGGGGTTTAATCCAGTTGGTATGAGCGGTGATATGACAATGTGAGGTTGTGGGTTCGACTCCTGCTGAATGCAAGTTTGGATTTAGGTGGTAAAAATAAGTACTGAAGTCCTCTATTGAGGCAAATGATGAAATGAGGTAGTTTAGAAGTAGAAGTAGGTTACTTTGCCGTTCAAAATAAAAATACATGCATCTATAATTTTGCATTCTACATGCAACAACACATGAAGCCCAAATCCAATTAAGATTGGGCTAGAGGAAAGTGGATGTCAGCAGGCTTGCCTCTACCAAAGGTGGGTGTTTGCGTCACAAAAATATAACATTCGATATGCAGTGACCAGGTGTATGGTTTGAACATAAGACATAACGCTACATCTTTTATTAATAGACGTATTTGACTGTTTGGTGAAGCTACTATAGCTGGAACAAGTTTTTATTATACTCGTATTAGCATTCGTCTTATATGAAAGTCAACTCAAACTTTTGGCCCGACCTATAAGTAGTATTAAAAAAAGATCGATAAAAAAACAACTTGATAAAATTATTGACTTATTGTATGAGACTTGATCTGATGGTAACCTAACTTACTTGATGGAGATATGGATGAGATAATATTAATAGTAGCCACTTCTCATAAATACTCATTACCAATCTTTAATTATTAGAAGTTTTAAACTTATTTTTCTTTCTTTAGTTATTTTATATTATGTTGAAATATTAGATTATGTAGTATATAATTTTTTTTTTTTTTATAGAATATTATTAAGTTATATTACGTGATATAATGATTTTTACTTTTTAATTTTTTTTTACATAATTTTCCAAACAATACAATTTTTTATATTATACTATATTATTAAATAGACAATATATGAAAATTTTGGTACTTTTATTTATTGAGATTTATTTTTTATCAAATAATATTTATATTATTAGATTAATTTCATTTAAATATTAATGTTATTTTATTATTATTTATCATTTTAAATTATTGTAAGTTTTTATTAATAATGTTTAGCATATCGTTTCAATGATTTTTGTCTAATATTTTGGATTTTTATTTAAAAGATCTTTTTTAAAGCCACTACAAGTCTACAAGTCTACAACACGGGAAAAACAAATTCTAATTGCAAAGTTGACTGGACATCAAATATGCACAACAAGTTGGCCTTAGCCATCAGTCCATCACATAATCATAAATTTCCTGCTAAGAATTTTAAATATATACAATGTTAATCATTTAAATGTACAATACAGTTTTTTTTAATCAACGAAAGGTAAAATATGCACTACCGAGTTAATTGTTTTTCTAGGTTTATAAAATTTGACTACTAGAATCCGATTATAATTGGTAAACTGAGTTTTTAAAAACTAAAAATCAGATACTAATAGTCAAATTTTTACTAAACCAAAATGAAAAAAAAATTAATTTGATGATTTTTCTTAAAAAATAGAGTTAATTGCATAGATGGTACTTTAACTATTCTCAAATTGCAGTTATCGTCCTTTTTTCCAAAACGTTGCAAATTGGGTGGTTTATGTACCAAAAAGTTGCAATTATGGTCCTTTCTAACAGAATCCGTTTAATGTCTCTGTTAAGTCAATGGCATTTTTCGTCTTTTCAAGTTTAAATGACATTTTTTACAATCTTTTCTTATTATTTGCTTTTTTTATTTATAAGATAATAATAATAATAATTATTATTATTATTATTATTATTTAAAAGAAAAACAACTTGCACTTTAAGCCCCTTGTTTTGAAAAACCACCTAGCTAAATTCTTGCTTGATAACAAACAATTATTTCATTTCCTAACACTGTCTTCATCATCAATGTTTCACAGCAGTCTTCTTCCTCCTCCTTCCATGCATCACCGTCGTCTTCCTTATTATTAAAAGGAGTATATCTTTTATTGAAAATATCAAAATTCATTGTGTTAGACCGTCAAAATTCAAAAGCAAAGGGCTTCCAGATCTCGCAACTTGTCGTCACCCTCTCTTGGCATCGATGTCGCCGCCGCCGCCCTCCGTTCTCTCTTAGCCTACCGCCCACCGTATTCTCTTTCTCGCCCCCTCCAAACAAGTCATCGCCGCAGGTTTGAACGGTGTGTGTGTTCGTCCAATCGAAGGAGTGTGTGTTTATTTAAATGGTGTTCCACCACCCATTGCGGCACCGCCTGCTCAGATGTGGGTTCTTTCTCTCTTGCTTTCTCTCTCATAATATTTCTTCATGAACAAAGGGTTTCCAGATCTCGTTTTCGTGTTTTGATTTCCAGATCTTGGTTTGTAAGTGTTTCTATTTTTCAGATTTGTTCACTCTCAGTTAGGGTTTTAAGTAAAGAATATGGTGGTGGTTCATGGAGAATATTGTGTTTTTGTATGTTCGTTTTAAAACCCACAGGAGGAATAGCCGGAAAAGACGACTGACTTAAAAACCTACCGGAGGAACGACTGGAGAAGATGACCGGAACTGATTTTACTAACAGGAGAAGTCAAACAATTGTCTGATAATAATATTAATAATAATAATAATAATAATAATAATAATAATAATAATAATAATAATAATAATAATAATAAAGCAAATAATAAGAAAAGATTGCAAAAAAGGTCCTTTATACTTGAAAAGACGAAAATGCTCTTGACTTAACAGAGACATTTAACGGATTCTGTTAGAAAGGACCATACTTGCAACTTTTTGATACATAAACCACCCAATTTGCAACGTTTGAAAAAAGGACGATAACTGCAATTTGGGGATAGTTAAAGGACCATCTATGCAATTAACTCTAAAAAATACCATAAAAGGACGAAAAGACAAAAAAACATGAAAATTATTAATTTTTTTTCATAATAAATCTTGTTCTATGATAACATAAAGGAAACAAAAAGTATATAATAAGTAGAGTAAATAACATTTTTGGTCCTTGTGGTTTGATGGTTTACTAGGATTCTGTCTCTTAACCTTAATAAGGTCAAATTTCATCCCTATTATGCTAATTTTGTCCACTTTTAGTCTCTCGTCCGTTAAACTTAACGACACAACCGTTAAATTTGTAAGAATGACATTTTTACCCTTTTCATTGTGACGGTTTTAGTCCCTATGATTTTATTATTTACCCATTTATAGTCCAACATTTATTTTATCTTTATAATTATATTATTTATAGATATATTTAATTCATTATAAACACACTTATTTTATTTATAAATATACTTATGTTTAATATTTTATTTAAATTTACTATTATTCGTATTTTATTTAAAATTTAACTTTTATTTTAACTAAAATTATATATTTTCTTTACTAATTTATTTACATTTAAATTATATATATTTTATTTACACATAAATTATATATATACATATACATATACATATATATATATATATATATATATATATATATATATATATATATATATATATATATATATATATATATATATATATATATATATATATAAATTAGTTGAACGAAGAACATAAACTTTAAATAAATTAGTAAAGAAAATATATAATTTTAATTAAAATAAAGGTTAAACTTTATATAAAATACGAACAATAGTAAATGTAAATAAAATATTAAAACATAAGTATATTAATAAATAAAATAAGTGTGCTTATAATGAATTAAGTATATTTATAAATAATATAATTATAAAGATAAAATAAAAATAAAATAAATGTTGAAATATAAATGAGTAAATAATAAAACCATAGGGACTAAAAGCGTCACAGTGAAAATGGTAAAAATGTCATTCTTACAAATTTAACGGTTGTGTCATTAAGTTTAACGAACGAGTGACTAAAAGTGAACAAAACTTTTTTTTGTATCCTAAATAGCATAACTTTTGTATTCTTTTTATCATTTATAGCAACAATTTTTTTAATTTTTGCTATAAATGATAAAAAATGTAAAAGCTGATGCTATTAATGATAAAAAATAAATAATGTTACAGTAAATACTAAAAATGCATAAAGTTGTTTCTGTCTTTAGCAATTAGCCCTTTATAAAATGATATTATATATAAAATGTTCCAAATTATCAATAATAAGGTATACAAAATGTACCTTCGGATATTTTATATAAGTAGAAGTCGTCATCAATGAATGGCCTTTGCGATAGTGCTATGGCTGCTAAACACAAAAAGGTCAAACCAAGTTTCGTTTACTCTTCAGAAATCAAATGAAAGAATTTACATTTCTCATTTGAAACTTCCTTCCTTTGATTATTTGAAGAATACTTTATGATTTTTTGTTTACTTTTGAATCACTCGTTAACAAGTTAATTAATATATACATTATATATGATTAATTTCTATAACAAAGTTGTTTTTAACACATTTTATGCAATGACGTTTGTACAAGTTATCAAAACATTCGATGATGTTTTCCTTCTAGCTTTATCAGTTTATGCAACGAAGCTAATTCTAATATGATTTATGCAATAACGTTTAAATTTAATATAAAAACATAAAAAATTGACTTATACATTTACCGGGTCATTTGTTATATTGTTTTATATCATTTAAAATGTCACATGGACACCATCTACGTGACTACATTTATAAGAATCGGCATCATCATCCTCTTTAATACAATACAGGTTGAGCGGAATTAAAAATTTATGACTTCATGGTCCATGTAATCTACGTCACCATCACGGTCACCATTTTCAAATTAAAAATCATGAACATTAAATATGACTAATTTCTATAATTTACACCGATTTTATATAATTTATAATTTATATATATAGTTATTTATTAAAAGATACATATATATTTATAGGAGGGCCGAGCCTAAATGAACTCGATATGTGAAGCTCAAATTCAAGCTCGTTTAGTCGAGTTTTTAAGAGTTGAACACGAGTAACTCAGTTGGCTTCATCTCTACCGGTGAGTTATTAGCCATAAGTAATCTTCCATATGGTTACAACTTGTATCGAAAACTAGAGTAATCTTTCATTTATACATAGTTAATTGTTTGTATCTTTTATCTTTTGTCTTTGTTTTAGTTAAATATATTATATTAGTTTAAAATAAAAATTTGAATTTAATGTGATTCTAGTTTTAATACGTTTAAAAGAATTTTTTTTTTAAAACTAACTATAATATTGAACACTATATACCAATACTAAAGTAAAACATGATTTTAGGTTTCAGTTTATTGTCACTTTTAGTTTATAAAAATTAATTTTTTATAATGGCTATGATAGATAGTAAATGCGACTGTGACTCATCTTTTATATTTCAAGCTTTATTTATGATTCAAGAAAATACGTGATTTAACATATACATAATGGCTCGATAGAATATTTTATTTAATGTAATATGTTAATTTATCATATAATTTTAAACTATATAAAGTTTGTTGTATATTTTCATGTATTATGAATTTTAAATATTATTAAAATTAGTTAATTTAAATTTTGGTTTTTCAATTGCTAACAATAGTTTTGTAGATTTTAAAGAATCATATGAAATAAAACAACTATATTACTTTGTTATAGCTTTGTGATTTTAATATACTGAAATACTTTTACTATTATATTTTGTTTAGTTTTTGTAACACCCTTGAAATCTGGTAAAATATCACGTCATATACAATACATAGGTGACAATTACACATGAAATAATCATCCCACAATGTCTGAGGTTTACGCAAACACTGATTTTGGTGTTATAAACATGCTTTTCATGTTTGGAGTATCCATAGTCATTTTTTATTTTTCAAGACCATGGAGCAATCTGTCCACTTGAATGTATCAATGACTATATTTTATGATCATGTTTATTTTCAATCCATGACCATGTTTTTAACATACTTGACGGTTACATCTTGAAAAAATAATAAATTGATGGTTATTATACATGGGGTCATGTTTTTCATATGAAAAGGGATACGTATATAGAAGATGCAGAGTTAGTTTTTTTAATGTTCATCTCTTCAGGAATACATATAAACATTTTCAAAATTCGTATTCTTGATCAACATTCGTTGGGTTATCCTGAAACAAAATTCGTACAATCCGGTGTAGGTCGAGTTGTTGTTTACGGAAAGTGATGTTCTCGTTCACGATCCTTTAATTATCCAAATGATTTACATTTCATTGATTTTAACACAAATTCTTCCTTCAAATTCTAACAATTTTAATATACCGAATTACTTTTATTATAATAATATTTTTAGTTTTCTTTTCGACTATATACGTACTAGTAAAAATTGATTTTACATTTCTATTTGATTTGAGTTAACATTAATCGTTTTTTTAATAAGTATAAATTTCAATTCAATATAATTTATTTATCGTAATTTCTAGACATTTTTTATTTTAGTTAAACTTAATGTCTTTTCATGTACTAACTACAAAGTATAATATTAAACATTTAAATGCGATATAATAAATCAAATATGATATCAAATTTTAATTTATTATTATTTTAAACGTATTTTAATATGCTTAGTATAAAATGTAATATATTTAGACTTTTAATTAATTACAATCCACAACCTTAGAATTTATTTATAAAAAACATACTACTTGAAACAATTATTTTCTTGTTATTTTTATTCAAAGTTCTTTAAAAATTAAAGTTAAAAAATGATCCAAGACGACGACCCAGGCCAATAATAAACAGAATAAAGACTCAACTACCCCTCATGCATCAGCAAAGAAAAAAGAATAAAAAATTCTCGGAACGTTTGATAACCGAAAATTTTCAAACTTCCAATATCACTTTCATAAAAAAAAAAACTTATTTGATAAACAATAATTTCATAAATTTTCATTTCATTTATTAAAATATCACCTTTCATATTCTCTTTAATATTTTTGTATTATATTTTTTTACAATACTATCTTTCTTTCTCTTACTTTTCTTTCACCTATCATATTTATCTTATTTTATAATCACCAATCTTATTATACTTAAAACTAAAACATTATTATCTAAACAAGTTTCACTTTTCATAAAAACCATTATTGTTTTACTCTAAAAACTATAATTTGAAAAATGAAATTAAAATATAACTGTGAAAAGTCTTTCTTGAAGTCAAATAGCCACCATACGTAGGTAACTAGGTACCCACCCCACCCAGGCAGTGAGACACCCACCCCTTCAAGGGTGTATTCATATTGATATATCCAAACCCCATTTGGCCATTTGCATTAATTTCACACTTTATAAATTCATCCATAACTTATACCAAACGCCCCACCAAAAACCAAACATGAACAACTCTTCTTCTCATGTGTTGTTCATCTTTCTTCTTCTTCTATCTCTGATTTCCCTTTCTTCTGTTTCATCGGCTGCCTTATCTTCCATTCTTGATGTTACTCCTGATTCTATAGATTTCATCACCTGCTTACAATCCAATTCCAACAATGTCACCCAGATCTCTCAACTCATTTTTACGCCTGTCAATTCCTCTTTCCTACCCATTTGGCAAGTCAACGTCAACAACGCCAGGTTCAACAGACCTTCCACTCCTAAACCATCAGTCATCGTCACCCCCGTCGATGAAATTCAGGTCAGAACCTCTCTTTACTGCAGCAAGAAACACGGTTACGAGGTTAGGATCAGGGGTGGCGGTCATGACTTCGAGGCTCTCTCCTCAACTGCTGATGTTCCGTTTGTTATGATTGATCTAACAAACATGAGGGAGATAGATGTAAACGTTGCCAACCGGACTGCATGGGTCCAGGGTGGTGCGGCCCTTGGTGCGCTCTATTATTCCATTTCTCAGAAGTCCGACACGTTGTATTTTCCGGCTGGTATTTGTCCCACGGTGGGTGTTGGTGGCTTCTTGAGCGGTGGTGGCTATGGAAACCTTATGAGGAAATACGGTACCGGTGCTGATAATGTTGTGGATGTTCGTTTCATGGATGTTAATGGAAATATTCTCGATAGGAAGTCGATGGGGGAAGATTTGTTTTGGGCAATTCGTGGAGGTGGTGCTTCTAGTTTCGGAATTGTTCTTGCTTGGAAGCTGAGATTAGTTCCGGTGCCGGAAAAAGTAACTGTTTTCACGTTGAATAGAACTTTGGAAGAAGGCGCCTCTGAACTTTTCCATAAATATCAATATGTCGCACCAAATATCGATAGGAATTTGCTCATAAGAGTTCAGATTACGGTTGAAAATATCAGTAACAGCACCAAGAAAACCATTCGAGTGTTCTTCGAAGGAATTTATCAGGGGACAATCGACACATTGCTTCCATTGATGGACGAAGCCTTTCCTGAGCTTAACGTCACACGAGAGATATGTGAAGAGATGAAAATGGTTCAGTCGACTCTTGTGTTTGGAGGCTTTCCAAGCTCGACCCCAACCGAGCTCCTGACCAACCGATCTGCCATACCGAAACTGGGTATTAAAGGCAAATCAGACTATATCCGGACACCGATCTCAATCATCGGGCTCAGAAAGATCTGGAAAAAGATTTTGGAAAACGATGGATCGATACGATTGGTGATCAACCCTTTTGGTGGAAGGATGGCTGATTACTCAGACACAGCAATTCCATATCCTCATAGAGCTGGGGTGCTTTACCAGTTATTCAAAAGTTACGATTTTTCTGATCAACCATCAGACACGACCCCGACAGCGCTAAGACGGTTTGCTTGGTTGCGAATGTTTGATAAGTTCTTGGCGCCTTACGTATCAAAGAATCCGAGAGAGGCGTATTTCAACTACAATGATTTGGATTTGGGTGTTGGAAGTGCTACGTACGAAGAAGCAAGTGTTTGGGGAGAGAGGTACTGGAAGAGGGACAATTTCAAGAAGTTGATTCGAATCAAGGCCAAAGCCGATCCCGAAAATTTCTTTAGACACCCACAAAGCATACCCGTGTTCTCGACGACTCTATCGGACATATGAGAGCTCGAAACATCATCGATCCAAAGCATATAGGCCGAACTTAGTTAATTATGGTTAATTTGCTTCTTTTTTTTTTTTTGTACCGTCTTCTTAATATATTCATCTTTTCGCAAGCCTAGTGATAAGTCTACGGGTGCGTTTGTTTAGACTTAATTACTTCATAAAAACATCTGAAGCTAGTCTTAATTTCAGATCTTAACTGAAACTATACTGTTTTTGTTACATTTCAGAGTTAAGTGGATTTCAGATATTAATTCAAAACAGACTGTTTGTTACATTTCAGATTTAAGAGGTTAGAACGTTTGAAAACCACATATGAAATTAAGTTGTGGACTTCTATCTGAAGTCTTAATTTAAGAGGTTGACGTAAGTTGATATTTTATTTAAGTAAAATATTAAAATCAATTTAATTAATTAAAACATTCAATGCCAGCTCTTAATTTCAGATGTGTCAAATCTTAATTTCAGATGTGGTTTTCAGACTTTAGACTTCAGATCTTAAGTCCACCTCTTAATTTCAGACGTAGTACGTTTTCAGATTTCAGACATTTACTTCTTAAAATAACAAAAAAAAAACTACCTTTTCTTCTTTTTACATTCATGAATCCAACTTTCGATATGATAAATTATTAATGCACATGCAGGTTGTAGGCCATGTTTAATTAATTGTTTATCTACAGTCCTGAGGACCAGAGCCATCTGACCGAAGAAAATGGCTATTGATAACAAAGAGTATTAAATATCCATAAGTTTATAAAATAATAACTATCGATATGATTAGGTTTTGAACTTTTGATATAAAAAACTCTTTCCTTCTCATTACGACGCAAGTATCATTTCCGTATTTTTTATCACAATTAGTTTGGGCTGTAAACAAAACAAATGATGGTATGTTCATGTTTGTTCATTTAATTTTAACCGAATAAATAAAAGAACATGAACATAAATAGACGGGAGATTCTCTGTTCGTGTTTGTTCGTTAAGTAATTGACCTGTTTATATAAGTTCGTTCGTCAAAAAAAATAATCAAACATAAATGAATGAGCTAGGTTAAATGAATAATTAAACAAAAATACTAATTAAAAACAAAACCCATAATACATGGATTCATAGTTTTAAAAGTATGTTTGTACCTTTATAAGTTTTATAAACAAAGTCAAATTATTACCATACTACTAAATTCACAAAATTCAAGGATTTGAGCATTTGAATAATTTTTTATTTTTATTCATTATTGTAACATCCTTGGATTTAAATTATTGTATTTGAAGTTATTAAGTTTAAATTTGTAATTTAAGTTGAATTATGAAAGTTGGTACGGAATTTGGATTAATTATAAAGTTTGTTGTATTATTTGGAAATTTAGAAATTTCAATTTATTTAAGTGAGAATAATTATTAAATTATTAAGGATAATAAATAAAAGATAGAATTCTTTTATTTATAAAATCAGTATTAAATGGGATCTGATGAGTTGAGGGACTAAATGTGTTAAAATGAGAAATTTTGAAATAAAAGACCAAAGGTCTTCCATTTTCAACCATCACACTCTCTCACTAGAAATCTCTCTCTCATCTCTCGGCTCTCTCTCTCTCTCTCTCTCTCTCTCTCTAAAAACAAGATCATAAAAGCTTGGAATTGGAAGCTGAAAATCTGGATTAAGGTTGCTTGGGAGGAACTAAAACATCTGCAAGAATCGATTTAAGGTAAACATTTTACTAATTCTTCGAAATTGATGGTTTTTGGTTCGGATTTGTTAAAATCCGAAATACTAATTTGGGGATTCAAATGTTAATGCATGTGTTGTATTATTGTGGATTTGTTCAAATCTAGTGTATGAGATGCTATATGTTAAATTTCAGCTTCTGATTCGCATTATAAGTATGATTTTCGAAGATTTGTGTGTGCTAGTGTGTGTGTGTGTGTGCGACGGCTTGTACAAAAAGGGTCAAAAAGGGATAAATTTGGTATGTAAATGTGTTAAATTAGTGATAGAAATGGTTAGAAATAAGTATATTTATGTTGACAAGAATTATTTCGAGCATTGAATAAATATGGAAATGACTTAGATTTAAATCTGGAAAATAGTTGAATCAAGAACAGATTCGAATGGTCCGGAATTCGGATGTTCGAATTTAAGATGTTTAGAATCTGGCACCATTCGAATCTAGGCTTAGTTCGAATTTGGCATGTAATCCGAAATGGCTTTTAATCCGAAATGTGACAATCAGAAATGGCAAAATTATTTCTAAGTATTGGAATTCGGATGGGGGTCCGAATTCGGTTGGGGACCGAATTCGGATATGGTCCGAATTTAGCATGTGGTCCGAACTCTCCATATTTCGAATCTATTAAATGGTTCGAATTTAACTATGGTCCGAATTTGACAATACTTCGAATTTGTATTGGTCCGAAATGGGCATAGGTTCGAATTTGCATGGGATCCGAATTGGGATGCATATGGGATCCGAACTGGGGGTCCGAATTCGGGTGGGGTCCGAATTCGGACATAGATCCGAAACTGGGACCAAATTTTGCAAGAATTATAAAATTAGGTTTTATGAAATTAAACACGTTATTGACACAATGTGTTGTTACAACTGATTTAACAGGTCCCTTGTGGTGTTGTTTAACCCACAGTGGGGTACTTTGTGGATCCGGTTGAAATCCCGAGGAGAAATAATATTGCTTAAAGATTTATAACGCACCCACTTTGAGTACCTTTGATTTATTAACATTGCTGCATCTGCATTATGTTTGCATTGCCTGCTGAGGCATGTTGTTTCATATTCGTTTGGCATTCTACTAACATGCGTATACGTTGATGCACATTCATACTTGTTGCATATCCGTTCATTTGTTGTGCATCCTTTCGATGGACCTGCGTGGTTGCATCTGTACTCTGATGTTACTGTGCTATATGACCAAGAGTTTGACACCTCTGTGGTCAGGATAGACAGTAAGTCATCCCCGATGTAGTGTCTGCCTCAGATGGTTGGTTTTCTTATGCCGAGTGTCAGCTCGAAGGAGCTGCAGCTCGGGTTTGCGTACTTGGAGTACGTGTGGAGTATACGGTATGTGTTACCGCGGTTACTCTGGGTGGCATCATAATGATTTGTTGAATGTGTAAAATCATATGGTATTCACTAAGCTTTAGTTTACCCCTCAGTTGTTACATTTTTACAGGAAAAGGGAAATCCGCTGCGGGACCGTCTAGCTAGAACGTTTATTGAAGTGTTTGAAGATTTCTACTGTTTAGCTTGGTATTTGGTTTATGGAATTAATCTTGTAATAATTTGGGAATGATGTAATACTTTGAGTATGTAGACTTAGACGTGTAACCTATGTAGCACCGTAGGGTGTTGGTCACAAATTTGTATTATTTTATTTATGTATTTTGCTTCCGCACTGTAATTTAAGCTATCAGATCATTATGAAATTTGTATGTTGATGATTAATCCTGGGTGCATTGTAATTGGTGGTTAATGTGGCAAGGGTGTCACAGCGTATGGTATCAGAGCAGTAGTTTGAGATTCAAGTGTCTGTGAGGTCTTGGTCTCAAACATTAAGTGTTGACATGTAGGGATTTTAAGTAATGATCTGAACTAAGATAGGTTACGATCTAGTAATCATAAGAATATTGACTATCATACGGGACAATTGGGTGGTGTCTATAAATTAATGACATGTTACTAAATAAGTTATATGTTTCATATTTCAGAACATGTCTGGAGGAGGAATGACACCAGAAGAGACGAGAGAAATGATGCTAGCCATGATGGCTGAGCAAAATCGGATGATTCAAGATCAGTTTCGGGCTCGAGATGAGGCCGAAGCTAAGCGAAGAGAAGACAAAAGGAAGAATAAGGAAAAGGAGGGAGGAAACAATGATGAGCAAGATGACAACACTGGGTCATCTAATAAGCCCAGAGGTTGTCGGTTTAAGGACTTCAAGGGAAATGGAGCAGTTGAGTTCAATGGACTGGGCGATGCTGTTGCTGCTTTGGAATGGATAACAGCCACAGAGCGGACATTCCGAATCAGCGATTGTGCTGAGAAGGATATGGTCCGGTTCGCTACTGCAATGTTCACCAAGGATGCAGTAATGTGGTGGAACTCAATGGTGAATGCCTTAACGATGGAGAAGGTTTCCGTAATGACATGGGCTGAGTTTACTGAAATTTTTACTCAGCAGTACTGCCCGGCCGATGAGCGCCGAAGACTTGAAGCTAAGTTCATGACGTTGATTCAGGGAACCAAGTCTGTGTCCCAGTATGCTGTAGAGTTTACGAGGCTGAGTTTGTTCGCGCCTCATCAGGTGGATACTGAGGAAAGGAAAGTGACCAGGTTTGAGGCTGGTCTTGATTTGGAAATCCGAAGGGTGATGAGCAATGTACGCTACCCCACATTTGTTGGTCTACTGGAAGCCGCCAGAAATGTGGAACAGATTCTAAGTATGTCTGGATACGTGATGGGGTCTGCTGCTGCTTCAGCTAACCCAACTCAACCTTCACCACCTAAACGTCAACGCGAAGGAGGCTACTCTGGTTCTTCACGATCTTCGCAGTACTCGCCGCAACAGTCCTTCCGTCGACAGTCTAGTTCTTCTGGTTGTGCACGTGCTTACTCTATCAACACCGAGCCGCAGTATTGTAATAAGTGCCATCTGGAACACTTTGGCAAGTGCACAAATGGCCGTGCGTGTTTTTACTGCGGAGAGTTGGGCCACTTTCAGAATGAATGCGCACGGAAATCTGATGCTTGCCATAAGTGTGGGGTATGGGGGCACTATAGTCGGAATTGTTGAAAGAATGCTCCAGCAGCTGCTGCTCCATCGACAACACGATCATCTGGGGGATCTAGTGGTGGTTCAGTCAACCGCCGGAACCAGCCACAAAGAGCACCGGCTCGTGCTTTCCAGATAACCGCGGAAGAGGCTAGGGAAAACCTGGAGGTGGTCACGGGTATGTTTATTGTAAACTCTTTACCTGCAAGAGTGTTATTTGACTCGGGTGCCAATAGATCGTTTGTATCTACTATGTTTGCTCAACAATTGTCTATGCCTTTATCAAAGTTATCTGCTGTACTAGATATTGAAACTGCTAGTAATACCCTAGTCAAAGTAGATCATGTATACCGTAACTGCACCTTAGTGATTGAAGATGTAGTCTTCAATTTGGACTTGATTCCGATCGAGTTTAGTGAATTTGATGTAATTATCAGGATGGATTGGTTGATAGAGAACGAAGCCCACATAGTATGTAAGAAACGGATGATAAAGATAACTACTCCGGAGGGGCGTGAGATCTGTATCTACGGGGATAGGAGAAGCGGGGATCTATGTTTGTTGACCATTGCAAAAGCCCGAAAGCTTGTTGCAAAGGGTTGTGATGCCTACCTGGCATATGTTATTGATGCCAAGGCTGAGAAGAAGACTTTGGCCGATGTGCCTGTTGTTTCACAATTCCCGGATGTGTTCCCGGAAGACTTGTCTGGCGTGCCGCCTGAGAGACAAGTGGAATTTCGCATTGACTTGATCCCTGGAGCTGCACCGGTAGCTCGTTCCCCTTATCGCCTTGCTCCTACTGAAATGAAAGAGATGATGACACAACTCCAGGAGTTGTTGGATAAGGGCTTCATTCGACCAAGTTCATCACCGTGGGGAGCTCCGGTGTTATTTGTTAAAAAGAAAGATGGCACCATGAGGATGTGCATCGATTACCGGGAGCTGAATAAGTTGACAATTAAGAACAAATATCTATTGCCGAGGATAGACGACTTGTTTGATCAGTTACATGGAGCTTGTGTGTTCTCTAAGATTGATCTGAGGTCGGGATATCATCAGTTAAAAGTTAGAGAGGAAGATGTGCCTAAGACAGCTTTTAGGACACGTTACGGGCATTACGAGTTCTTGGTTATGCCTTTTGGGTTAACCAATGCCCCGGCTGTCTTTATGGATTTGATGAACCGAGTTTGCAGACCGATGTTGGACAAGTCGGTGATTGTTTTTATAGAATGACATTTTGGTATACTCTAAGTCTGAAGCCGAACACGCTGATCATCTAAAAGAGTTATTGGAATTGTTAAGAAAGGAAATGTTGTATGCCAAGTTCTCAAAATGTGAGTTTTGGCTGCAACAGATTCAATTTTTGGGACATGTGATATCGGGGGCCGGAATTTCTGTAGATCCGGCTAAGGTAGAAGCGGTAAGGAATTGGGAGCCGCCTCGTTCAGCTACAGAAGTCAGAAGTTTTCTGGGGCTGGCGGGCTATAATAGAAGGTTTATCAAAGACTTTTCAAAGATTGCAGTCCCTTTAACTGTGTTAACAAAGAAGAATGCACCGTTTGTATGGGAAACTGTGCAGCAGGAGGCTTTTGAGATTTTGAAGAAGACATTAAGTGAAGCGCCGATACTTGCCCTACCAGAGGGTAATGAGGACTTTATTGTATACACGGATGCTTCAAGGTTGGGACTTGGTGCGGTATTGATGCAACGCGGAAAAGTAATTGCGTATGCCTCGAGACAACTTAAGCAGCATGAAAAGAACTACTCAACTCATGATCTTGAGTTGACAGCTGTCACTTTTGCTCTGAAGTTATGGAGACACTACCTGTACGGTACTAAGTGTCAATAATACACGGATCATAAGAGTCTGAAGTACATTTTCAGCCAGAAAGAACTTAACATGAGACAGAGACGTTCGATGGAACTAATAAAGGATTATGACTGTGAAATCCTTTACCATCCTGGAAAGGCTAACGTGGTAGCCGATGCTTTGAGTCGCAAAGCATATGCCAAAGATTGTTGTTATATGCTGACGTCTACTATGCTGACCTCCACAATTATTGATGATGTCAAGGCCGCTCAAGAGGAAGCCTTGAAAGATGAAAACGTTGGTAATGAGGACATAAAGGTGCAAATGAAGAATATGGAAACTAGTGAATCGGGTTTGAAAGGAATTTACGAAAGAATCTGGGTGCCAAAGTATGGAGGCATGAGAAATGTGATAATAGAGGAAGCTCACCAATCGAAATTTTCTGTACATCCCGGGAGCACAAAGATGTACAACGAGCTGAAAGCAGACTTTTGGTGGCCCGGATTAAAGAAAAACATAGGCCAGTACGTGGAGAGATGCAGAACTTGTCGGTTAGTGAAAGCCGAACATCAGCAACCATACGGTAGTTTGCAACCGCTTCCCATTCCTGAATGGAAGTGGGAGCATATCACTATGGACTTTGTCACAAAGTTGCCGAAAACTAGGCGTCAACACGATGCAATTTGGGTGATAGTTGATCGGTTAACTAAGTCCGCACATTTTATACCGATCCGGGAAAGCTATTCATTGGAAAAGTTGGCTCACATTTACATGGATGGGATCGTTGCTAGACATGGAGTACCGAAGTCCATTGTATCGGACCGGGACAGCCGATTTACTTCCAACTTTTGGTCGGCTTTACAAGAAGGGTTGGGTACGGGGATAGCAATGAGTACAGCTTACCGTCCGCAAACTGATGTTCAGAGTGAGCGGACCATCCTAACGCTTGTGTGTATTGGACCTTGGTGGTAATTGGGACGACCATCTGCCATTGATAGAGTTTTCGTACAATAACAGTTACCATACAACTATAAAGAAAGCACCGTTTGAAGCTCTATATGGGAGAAGATGTAGGACTCCTACATGTTGGAGAGAAACCGGGGAAACGCCGATTGCTGGGCCGACATTATTGCAGGAAACGAATGAGAAGATTCAGTTGGTGAGACAGAATATGAAAGCGGCCCAGGATCGCCAGAAAAGTTACTACGATAGAAGGCACAAACCAATCAGCTTTGAGATAAATGATTGGGTGTATCTGAAAGTGTCACCTATGAGAGGTGTTACACGTTTTGTAAAGAGAGGAAAGTTGGCTCCGAGAATCGTCGGACCATTCAGGATTACTGAGAAAGTAGGAAACCAATCGTATCGTTTAGAGTTGCCGGAAGAAATGTCAGGCATATACCCGGTGTTCCATGTGGGGAACCTTAGAAAGTCGTTCACAACCGAAAACGAAGATTGGGCTGACCACACTGAGCTGCAGATTGATGAAAGGCTCCGGTATGTTGAAGAGCCGGAATGTGTATTAGATACTAAAGTAAAGAAGTTGAGAAGCAAGGAGATAGAGATGGTGCTTGTACGTTGGAAGCATCACAAAGGAGCGAATCATACGTGGGAGCCTAAGTTTGAAATGTTGAAGAAGTATCCGCAACTGTTTAAAGACAAGTAACTTCGAGGACGAAGTTGAGCATGGTGGAGCCCATGCTGTAACATCCTTGGATTTAAATTATTGTATTTGAAGTTATTAAGTTTAAATTTGTAATTTAATTAAGTTGAATTATGAAAGTTGGTACGAAATTTGGATTAATTATAAAGTTTGTTGTATTATTTGGAAATTTAGAAATTTCAATTTATTTAAGTGAGAATAATTATTAAATTATTAAGGATAATAAATAAAAGATAGAATTCTTTTATTTATAAAATCAGTATTAAATGGGATCTGATGAGTTGAGGGACTAAATGTGTTAAAATGGGAAATTTTGAAATAAAAGACCAAAGGTCTTCCATTTTCAACCATCACACTCTCTCACTAGAAATCTCTCTCTCATCTCTCGACTCTCTCTCTCTCTCTAAAAACAAGATCATAAAAGCTTGGAATTGGAAGCTGAAAATCTGGATTAAGGTTGCTTGGGAGGAACTAAAACATCTGCAAGAATCGATTTAAGGTAAACATTTTACTAATTCTTCGAAATTGATGGTTTTTGGTTCGGATTTGTTAAAATCCGAAATACTAATTTGGGGATTCAAATGTTAATGCATGTGTTGTATTATTGTGGATTTGTTCAAATCTAGTGTATGAGATGCTATATGTTAAATTTCAGCTTCTGATTCGCATTATAAGTATGATTTTCGAAGATTTGTGTGTGCTAGTGTGTGTGTGTGTGTGTGCGACGACTTGTACAAAAAGGGTCAAAAAGGGATAAATTTGGTATGTAAATGTGTTAAATTAGTGATAGAAATGGTTAGAAATAAGTATATTTATGTTGACAAGAATTATTTCGAGCATTGAATAAATATGGAAATGACTTAGATTTAAATCTGGAAAATAGTTGAATCAAGAACAGATTCGAATGGTCCGAAATTCGGATGTTCGAATTTAAGATGTTTAGAATCTGGCACCATTCGAATCTAGGCTTAGTTCGAATTTGGCATGTAATCCGAAATGGCTTTTAATCCGAAATGTGACAATCAGAAATGGCAAAATTATTTCTAAGTATTGGAATTCGGATGGGGGTCCGAATTCGGTTGGGGACCGAATTCGGATATGGTCCGAATTTAGCATGTGGTCCGAACTCTCCATATTTCGAATCTATTAAATGGTTCGAATTTAACTATGGTCCGAATTTGACAATACTTCGAATTTGTATTGGTCCGAAATGGGCATAGGTTCGAATTTGCATGGGATCCGAATTGGGATGCATATGGGATCCGAACTGGGGGTCCGAATTCGGGTGGGGTCCGAATTCGGACATAGATCCGAAACTGGGACCAAATTTTGCAAGAATTATAAAATTAGGTTTTATGAAATTAAACACGTTATTGACACAATGTGTTGTTACAACTGATTTAACAGGTCCCTTGTGGTGTTGTTTAACCCACAGTGGGGTACTTTGTGGATCCGGTTGAAATCCCGAGGAGAAATAATATTGCTTAAAGATTTATAACGCACCCACTTTGAGTACCTTTGATTTATTAACATTGCTGCATCTGCATTATGTTTGCATTGCCTGCTGAGGCATGTTGTTTCATATTCGTTTGGCATTCTACTAACATGCGTATACGTTGATGCACATTCATACTTGTTGCATATCCGTTCATTTGTTGTGCATCCTTTCGATGGACCTGCGTGGTTGCATCTGTACTCTGATGTTACTGTGCTATATGACCAAGAGTTTGACACCTCTGTGGTCAGGATAGACAGTAAGTCATCCCCGATGTAGTGTCTGCCTCAGATGGTTGGTTTTCTTATGCCGAGTGTCAGCTCGAAGGAGCTGCAGCTCGGGTTTGCGTACTTGGAGTACGTGTGGAGTATACGGTATGTGTTACCGCGGTTACTCTGGGTGGCATCATAATGATTTGTTGAATGTGTAAAATCATATGGTATTCACTAAGCTTTAGTTTACCCCTCAGTTGTTACATTTTTACAGGAAAAGGGAAATCCGCTGCGGGACCGTCTAGCTAGAACGTTTATTGAAGTGTTTGAAGATTTCTACTGTTTAGCTTGGTATTTGGTTTATGGAATTAATCTTGTAATAATTTGGGAATGATGTAATACTTTGAGTATGTAGACTTAGACGTGTAACCTATGTAGCACCGTAGGGTGTTGGTCACAAATTTGTATTATTTTATTTATGTATTTTGCTTCCGCGCTGTAATTTAAGCTATCAGATCATTATGAAATTTGTATGTTGATGATTAATCCTGGGTGCATTGTAATTGGTGGTTAATGTGGCAAGGGTGTCACAGCGTATGGTATCAGAGCAGTAGTTTGAGATTCAAGTGTCTGTGAGGTCTTGGTCTCAAACATTAAGTGTTGACATGTAGGGATTTTAAGTAATGATCTGAACTAAGATAGGTTACGATCTAGTAATCATAAGAATATTGACTATCATACGGGACAATTGGATGGTGTTTATAAATTAATGACATGTTACTAAATAAGTTATATGTTTCATATTTCAGAACATGTCTGGAGGAGGAATGACACCAGAAGAGACGAGAGAAATGATGCTAGCCATGATGGCTGAGCAAAATCGGATGATTCAAGATCAGTTTCGGGCTCGAGATGAGGCCGAAGCTAAGCGAAGAGAAGACAAAAGGAAGAATAAGGAAAAGGAGGGAGGAAACAATGATGAGCAAGATGACAACACTGGGTCATCTAATAAGCCCAGAGGTTGTCGGTTTAAGGACTTCAAGGGAAATGGAGCAGTTGAGTTCAATGGACTGGGCGATGCTGTTGCTGCTTTGGAATGGATAACAGCCACAGAGCGGACATTCCGAATCAGCGATTGTGCTGAGAAGGATATGGTCCGGTTCGCTACTGCAATGTTCACCAAAGATGCAGTAATGTGGTGGAACTCAATGGTGAATGCCTTAACGATGGAGAAGGTTTCCGTAATGACATGGGCTGAGTTTACTGAAATTTTTACTCAGCAGTACTGCCCGGCCGATGAGCGCCGAAGACTTGAAGCTAAGTTCATGACGTTGATTCAGGGAACCAAGTCTGTGTCCCAGTATGCTGTAGAGTTTACGAGGCTGAGTTTGTTCGCGCCTCATCAGGTGGATACTGAGGAAAGGAAAGTGACCAGGTTTGAGGCTGGTCTTGATTTGGAAATCCGAAGGGTGATGAGCAATGTACGCTACCCCACATTTGCTCAGATGGTTGGTTTTCTTATGCCGAGTGTCAGCTCGAAGGAGCTGCAGCTCGGGTTTGCGTACTTGGAGTACGTGTGGAGTATACGGTATGTGTTACCGCGGTTACTCTGGGTGGCATCATAATGATTTGCCGAACGTACACGAACATAAATGAACAGACGTAACTGAACGTTCACGAAGATAAATGAAGTAACGAAGCCTCGTTCATTTAAGAACAAAATTTTGTTTTCATGTTCGTTCTTTTATAAATGAACAAACTTTTTGCCAAATGGTTCGCCAAACGTTCGGTTTATTTACAGTCCTATAATTAATGACATATGTTGAAGGGTTAATATTGAAAAAATATCAATTTTCTTTTTCTATTTTTGCGATTAAATTACTGAACATTTTTACCGACTTTAAGCACGTGAACATTTTGTTGTTTTATTCAAAACTATAAATTTTTAACTTGTTATATGTTAAGCCCAGTAAAACAAATAAACAATTACTTAATCGAATGATCCAAAACTAGACTTAAATTGTAATAAAAAAGTCTAGTGACTTTATCGCTAAAATGACGAAATAAAATTGTTTTTTTTTTTTTCAAATATGAAGAACTAAAGTTGGTTTAAGTTCAGAGATAAAATTTGAGCCACCGTCAGAGTTAACCGATAATTAATCACTTTTCATGTTAGTTGTCAACGAAAGAACTAGCAGAAGGTGAACAACCAAGTTCTCTTATCAGAAATACATAGCGATGATAGACTATAGTATATAGAGTAATCAATACTTGGTCAGAAAATGAAAAAATAATGTCACAAATAATTCTCGCTAGTATTGATACAGTAACGCTATCATTGTGCACCTGCAAATTACATGCAGGTTAGAGCCCAAGATGGGCGATAGCCAAATTCTGAGGATGGAATCAACTTGAGGGCCGGAAAGATAGTTGTAACTTTCAAAATTTCAATTAGGTACGTGAAAATTTTCTATTTGTTGAATTAAATAACAATATCGAGTTGGACACATTATAATTTAGAAATTGATTGGAATGTGTGAAGAGATCATGAAAAACTAAATAGGAGCTTTATTTTATAAAAATATTACATTTTAAAAATTCGTTAGTTACTTAGGATCCAGACGATACAATTATTTAAAGTTGAATACCTAAATGGATATAATATATTTTAACCATTTTAACAAGTCGGTCTCTATAGGTACCTTTATATGTGTAAATTATAAACTAAATGCACAAATTTGAACATCAAATGCACAATTCGTAGATAAAATGGACAAATTTTAATATAAATTTTAGCATCAAATTCACAATTTTATATATTAAATGCACAAATTTTAGAGTGATTCTCACGTTTTTACGAAATAGAAGAATTCTCATGTGAACTTGATTATATATGTATATATAGTCATATTCAAAAACATTCTTTTGAAATCGAGTGCACTCGAAGATGTCACCAGCTTTTTAAATGTTTTTTCATAACCATGTTTAAATTAACGTTACATACATGATATATGAAGTTCACATACATTCACATTTTCTGTATTTTTATAAATTATGTAACTGTTCATGCACATTTATGTGAATTCACACCATTCACATATATCTTTTTTTTAACCATTCACAACATTTACTTTTTGAATTTTTATGTTGCTCATTTTGACAAAATGTTGTTTTATACATGTTTATACAAACAAATATACGTGAACGATAATTCACAACAATGTACGTTGAGTACGGTAAAATCTTATAGGTATGCTTAGCGGTATTCATAATTCACAACAATGTACGTTGAGTACGGTAGAATCTTATGTGTATGCTTAGCGGTATTCAAAGCGTTCAGGTGCAGTTGATTTCAAAATGTATTTTTTAAAAAGTATTTCGATCATGTCTTATCATTATGTACTTTTGAGTTTCAATTATTTAATTGGAACATTTTAAAAGTCTAGGACTAAATGTGTGCATAAAAAAAAAGAAAAATTACCAAGAAAGGTAGTATAAAATATATAATTTGACAATAAAAGTATTGTAAAATTTTTTTTTTTGGCCAAGAAATGTAATATAAAATTTTATTTTGGCCGAGAAAGAACATGAAATTCAAATTTTAGGCCAAGAAAGATAATCAAATATTATTCGCTTACCAAAAAAGGGAACATAAAATTACAAAATTACCGTCTTAATTTGTCATCAATACCCTTTTTTTTGTCAAATTTGAATTTTATGTTATCTTTCTTGGCCTAAAAAATTTTACATTACCTTTATTAACAATTTTTGAATTTTATATTACCTTTCTTGGCAATTTGCCCTAAAAAATGCATAACATTAATGCCTAAAGGTGAAAATTACATAGTTATTACAAGCAAATTTCCATTTTTTATGGACAAAACTACAAAAGTTTGGAACGTAACGTTAGTTTTAGTGAGACTTTAATGGGAGAATAAGAATACATTAAAATAATTTTAATAAAATAAGTTTGTGAAAATCTATCAAACATGATAGCTTTTACTTTTTTTCATATATACCTATTCAACAAATAAATAATTTTGGTTTGAAATTTCCGCAGTCAATTTCTAGAAACAAATAATATGTTCAAATTTTCCACGAGAGGATTAAAATCGTGTATTTAATTTTACTTTTTTGGAAAAAAAATCCATTTGAAAAGTCTCAGCAATTCTTTTTGCCGACAAGGTAAGGTATATATCTAATTACTAGGTTAATATTACGTGAGTTAATTTTAAAAATAAATATTTTAAAATATGTGCAATATAATAATTATAAGAATAAT
Source organism: Centrapalus pauciflorus (assembly GCA_020465985.1). NCBI lineage: Eukaryota > Viridiplantae > Streptophyta > Magnoliopsida > Asterales > Asteraceae > Centrapalus > Centrapalus pauciflorus. The sequence goes on along the minus strand of JAANYP010001718.1, from coordinate 148,934 downwards.
ATAGTTTATTTAAATTTAGTTAGTTAATCATTAACTTAATCATGTTAGATTTGGATAGATTTGATTTGCTTTAAATTTTAAAGTATATTTAATAAATGAAGTGACAAAAGGAGAGTGTGCATTGCACGTGGCAAATCAAACAATAGCATGACGTGTGTCATATTACTTACTCATTTAATAGTATACATAGAAGATACATTTAGCAAACTAAGGCATAGCGATAGCTAGAGATGTCTAAAAAATTATATAAGTATCAATTATTTAACATTTTATGTATTAACAAGCAAATTAATTTGTCCATGCTTATGACGAATAATAAAGACACAAATGCTTTATGAACACAGATTATATATATATATATATATATATATATATATATATATATATATATATATATAGGGATGGGTTCAATGGAAAGCCATTATGCACGTGAAAACTATGGAAACCTACGCATACCGTCCGATTTGGTGCATTTCATGAAAAACGCGGTGACATGATCGTAAATAAGGTGATGCATCACGCGGGAAATTTGATGCATCACGCGAGATTTTGATGCATCACGCGGAATTTGATGCATTTGTGGTGGTGCAGTGCGGTTTTCACAAGTTTTCAGGTGCATTGTGGTCTTCCATTGAACCCCCCTCTATATAGGGTTGGGTTCCGGTAAGAACCCTTGTTACCGTGAGAACCACTCCAAAATGCACAAATTTGTACATCAAATACACAAATTTTAAAATTAAAAGTTTTACTTAAAATCATTATTAGTCTTAAATATTAATAAATATCATAATTTAACACTAAAATTACATTCAAAACTTACATTCATTAAACTATAAACTAAATGCACAAATTTAAACATCAAATGCACAAATTTTCTTAAATGCACAATTCGTATATAAAATGGATAAACTATAGCATGAGATGCGTAAATTTTTACATGAAATGCATAAATATATCGAAACATTTAATTTTAGTATCAAATGCACAATTTTATACAGTGGATGCACAATTTTTAGAGTGGTTCTCACGTTCTCACGGTAATGAGGGGTTCTCATGTGAACCCAATCCTATATATATATATATATATATATATATATATATATATATATATATATATATATATATATATATATATATATATATATATATATATATATATATATATATATATATATATAGGGTCGGGATCAATGGGGTACAATGTTAGACTGAGGAACCGGAGTCCACCCATGTTTGGTTATAAGTTTAAAATGATAATATAGTCAATTAGATTTATATTAAATAATAGATGACAACTAATAATATAATAGTTCCCTTAATAATAGGGATTTACTTCCATAACAAATCTATAATAAATTTCAATTTGAGTTTTAATGAACATGTTCAATTGGATTCGACAATGGGTATTAGTGAACATGTTCAATCGGATTCGACAATGGATTTTAGTGCACACGTTAAATTGGATTGGATAATGGGTTTTAGTGAACATGTTCAACCGGATGTGTCAAATATTCAAACCCTTCGTGAAGGTTCAATTTCATTTACACGTTATTGAACATGTGCAGTCAGAGTTTATTGTGTTTTTAGTCGCTGTTAACCGTTTTGGTGCTAAACCAATATTGACGGTATCACTACAAATAAACTGACATTTAGTGACAGACTAAATCTGTCACTAAAAGTTATAAATGTGTCACTATAGGCTCTTGGGGTTTCACCTACACCAAAAAAAAGTGTAGGCTAAAATGCAGTGGGTATACATCTATGCCCACAGAAAAAAATGTGTAGGCAAAGATCAAGTGCTTTTGTGACACACTTGTTTATGACACTATTTAATTGATCTAGTGACAGATAACATTTCAGTCACAATTGACCTAGATTTAATGACAAATTGTATCAGTGACAATAGTCATTCATCAAGGTTTGATATGTCCTCTTAATAAGGATTTAGTGACAGAATTTTCAGTCACTAAATACTTATTTGTACAATTCATAATTTTTATAATATTTTAAAATATATTATTTCCTATATTATTTCCTTTCTTGCAAGAATTAAATTCACATAATAATATCAAAAGATAATCATATTACCAAAAAGAAATTTGAGTATCAATTAATATATTCGTAATTGACATTCATTTTACATTGTATCGTAATCAACTGGGTGAAAATAAAATCTTAATTTGGATTCCAAATCTGTTGCTGCAAGCTTTCACTCCTCAAACCCCGTTGCATAATGACCAGCGTTCTTATCCTGCTTGACAAAAATATATATAAGTTAATAATCATCCACTAAATCTCTATTAATTTGATTATTGTTTATATGTTTAAACGAAAAGAGGCTTGCTTGCGACAACATTCGCTGCTTGTTCAGGTACTGCGTTCTAGCCTTATTCAGAGCCGAGTTCGGAGACTTGTACATCCTCTGTTTCAGGATTGTCAGTCACATTAAGAAGATAATTTATATAACTAATCATCCAAAAATAATTATAACATTCTTAAAAGGATTAATGGCTTAAAGCTTAAAAGTTGATCACTCAGATTAAAATACACCTTTCCTTTGGAAGAAAAGCAGTAGATGTACTAAACAAATCGGTTAAAAGATGCGGTTTGGGAGTGTGGTAAATAGGATCAACGAACCTTTTCTGTTCCACATACACGATCACCACCAGCGAGAAACTTTTTCTTTGGTGTGAAGTCAAACACTTCATGAAGAAATTCGTTTTCCTGCATGTGTTTGATAAACCCTCCTCAAAGAAAACGTTTTAGAAAGTTCAGCTGTCAAATAGAAAAAAAAAAAACTGAAAATGTAAGGAAATGATAGACATTAGTAACTAGAGCAAAATGCTTGATGCATTACACAAACCTGTATCAATTGGGACCACGTTGTTGTGGTAAGCGAGTCTCCACCGATCTTCACAGAGGTTTCAGGACTATAGCCGTCCTATTTATTACATAAACAAAACTATAGTAGAAAGATATGAAATTGACCTGCGTGATTATATTGAGTAGGTCCCGGTTCTCTATTGTAAGTTCCATATCAGCAAAACCAATAAACAACCATCAAGAAAGATTACACAAAATCTGGCGTACCCTTGCCAACTTTTGGGATCAAGTGTCCACCCATCCATTGTTGTGAGAAGAAATGACCAAGCAGATACCATAGCCATTATAATTGGTGGTGATGGTTTAGTGGCAACAACCTGAAAGTTCCGTAAAGAATCTCAACATAAACTCAAATAATGACAATGTATTTAAAGCTAAATCATAGATGAAAGTGCGCTGATTTATGGGAATTTGCACGATGCATAAAGTGCAGTATGGTAAATGGAAAGCATCAAAAAAGATTTAATGGTTTATGGTTAAAGTACGTAAAGATCTATAATAATTTATTCAAAGCAAAAATATAAACAGTTAAATAATAAAGATGCATACATTGGGACCAAGTTTGGGATGGACCACTTGCCACATTATTTGCATGCACTTATCGGTTTCTTCTGATTCGTTTCCACCAACAAAAGTGATCACAGCCAAGCAATCTAGCAACTAGCGTCATTGTACCCCAGAAAACACGATAAAATATAGCATCAGTTTGATATCTTGGACAAACACAAAGCACGAAAGACACAAGGTTATATTGAAACATACTGATGCTATTTTTGATGATTCAGAACGAGATTTGAGAGCCTCCGAAATTGGAGAAACTGCTTCTTCTAGTATTTCTTGTGCCTTCTCCTATTAGAATGGATACAACATTGCATATAGCACTTGATTATAGTTTATTAAAATCGATATCATATAAAGAGACATTAATATGTACCTATGGCATGAGATGCTAGAGCTACCTCATTCGCAGAACCCTTCTTAATAGAATTCAAACACTGATGCAGCACTGTTGCAAATCTAAGTAGAAGAAAGGCGGAAAAAAAAGAGTACTTAAAAAAACACAATCATTAGAGATAAAGAAAATAGGAACAAATCATAAATGCAAAAAAGTTATTACTTCTTTTCGACAAATTCATAAGGCAAGCTGCTATTAAAAGTCTCTATGATTGTCACCAAAGCCTTCTCTCTCGTTGATCCCCTTTAAGAACAAGATTAGTTATTAGTTTTAATTCAAGTGATTCTGAAATGCAAACCGACCATTTGCACTTGCTAAAAAGTAAAAAAGACGTTATAGAAGCAAATAAGTGGAAAGCTTGGAAATATAAACTTAAAAATCCAAGCCTAGACGATGCAACGAACAATTAAAGGAACAAACTTTGGTTTCCTTCATTTGCCTCTTACTAATTTAAATTAATTGAGACAAATAACTAGGTACTTGGTTGTAAATCAATATTGTAATTTACCCCGACTGGCTGTTAATATTGTCAAAGCGAATCCCTTCACGATAAGAAAACTGATGCCTACGTGATGAGACATTCACAATCCTTCCTTCTTTACTGCTATCTCGTGCAGTCGTTTTCATGGTTTCCAGTAAAAGGTTTGTCAAATGAAAATGGCCTGCAAAAAGACACAAGAATGATCTCAAACAAAATTTAAAACAGCTTTCTTTAAGCTTATAGCATCATAAGACATTAGATTAATCATCATAAAATTGTGATTTTATCAAACAGATCATTCATAATTATGGGTCAAATTTGAATGGCTAAATTATCTTATATACATTCCTTAAGAATGTAGACATGGACATCAAAACTCTATTCAACTATAACAATTTGCTGATTGAAGCACATAACAAGGCTAACACAAGTATAAGATGTAGCACAGTATAGTAATTGGTCTTTTTGACCAAGTGCCATGTTTAATCAGTTTTATATTTAACAGATTTTAAAGGTAGTAACAACTATTTAAACAAAATGAGGCCACAATGATCAAATCGTTCAAAACTAACATGAGCTTTGTGAAAGTCAACCCAAGAAAGCATGCATCACAGTCCATACATACTTAGTTCCTTACCCACATGATTGGTTGCAAATTATAGCTCTATGTTGTCTTTGGAAAGCATATGTGGGGTCGCAAAGATTCCGGCATTGTTGCTGGAAACACAAAATACGACACGTTGAAATATGAATTACAATCTTCTCTTTTTTTGAATCATGAAAAGGGGGAAGGGGATTTCGAACATATATTCTCAAAAAGTCACAAGGCTGGATAACATTCAAGCTAATCACTAGATGACAAATAGTGATTAAAATCCAACAAAATCAAGAATCAATATAATGAGAATTGATCTTACATGAGGAGATTTAGTGGAAGACCCGAGGACTTAAAATCTGATGCAAAGTTGTTTACGGAAGCTATGGAACTGATATCTAGCTCCATAGCATCGACTTTTGCAGTTGGATTTTGCTTTAGAATTGCTTCTTTGGCCACTATCCCTGCTGGGCTGCTGGCATGTTTCTGACCGCCATAAGTACATGAACTCCACGAAGTGCAAGAACCCGTGCAGTTTCAGTCCCAAGGCCACTCGATGCTACTGACATATCATCCATATTTCACAACAAGAGCTGAGTTCAGTCAGTACTTTTATCAAACACTTAGAAGGCACACTAAGAGTCACGTTCTGTACCATTTTGGATGCAGAGAGATGAGGCGAGTTACTTAATTACCCGTAATAATGGCGGTGAGACCCGATCCGTCAATTCCTTGGGTAACTTCCTCCGCCGTTGAGAATCTTGAGAACACAGATGGCCTAAAACAGACAGAAAAAGCAACAAGCAGCAATTAAAGAGCAAAAGCAGCCCAAAATCAAGCCTAAAACCCCCAAATAAGCCTAACCTTTTACTCAGGAACAGAATGTGAAGCAATGAGTGATGATTGGCAAACAATATTGGACCAGGAACACCTCAATAAACTGAAGTATACCTGTGATAAGTAGAGGAGGCAACAGCTGAAGATGACCTTGAGCTTATTGTATCCTCTGAAGAAGCCAGAATCCGATGCATAAGAAGAGATCGTATTAACAGCTTATGGTAAAGCAAGTAGCGTATAACCTTGTGATCGTATTTATGATGAGAACAGAGCAACCATAGAAACTAACTAGCAGCGAAGAGCAGGGAAGAGCAAATCGAATTTGACTAGGGTTTTAGCCGAGAACCATTTGGGGATTCAAACAAACCAGTATCCTTGCATAATAAGAAGAGATAACTCACAGCATATGACCTAGTTTTAGATCAGACGCCGAGAACCATTTGGGGTACTAGGTTTTAGATAACTCACAGCATATGACCTAGTTGATTATTAATTTTAATATAAAAAAACTAAAAATTAAAAGTTTTACCTACACATATAATATAATTAATATAAGTGTGGGTAAAAGTATAAAACACAAGGCCCTCCTACTCATTTCCCTTCATATTTAGCTGTTCATTTTTACAAGTATAGGTAAAAGGTATCTTTATACCTACTCATTTTTTTATGTGACACTAGAAATACAATTTAGTGACACTTTATTTGTCTGTCACTATATATGTCCGTCACTAAATGGCGTTTTACTTGTAGTGTATTGAACATGTTCAATCGTGGTTTATGGAGTGTCATCATGCAGATGTTCAGTATGGGTGTAATATATGATATTAAATAAAGTGGAATTTTCATGGGATACACAGAATCTTTGATTCTATTTTATAATTTTTAATACCATTTTACCCCTAACATTAATTAACGTGGGAAAGAATTTTAAGCAAAATTTATATTATATTTAATGATTTTAATGATAAATGATTGGCTATAAATGGTTCCCCGGTACCCCATTGATCTTGAATATATATATATATATATATATATATATATATATATATATATATATATATTACGTTTGTTAGTATCTAAAAATTGCTAATCAAAATTATGATTTTATATCTATATGTTATGTTTCAATGGATTGCATCATTTCTGTTGTAACTTTAGCTTTGTGTTAAAAAAAATTATGTGTAATTGAAAGGATAATTTTAATGATAAATAATAATAATAATAACAATTGTTTAAAAAGAGGGCAAGTAAAAAAATTATAAAAGAGAAAGGCAAATTTTTAGAGATATAAAAAAGGATTAACATTGAAAAAATCCAATTAACTTTTTTAATTTTCTCAATTAGGTTTCAAAACTTTTTTTTTTTCAATTGTTTAAGTTCCCAAACTATTTTGTCTTATTCAAAAGTATATATTTGTGATCAGCCGAAAAAACACAACTGATAAACAAAAAATTTAAGGAATTAATTAATCGCTAAGATATGAAAAGATCGATGGTGAATTTTTTCAACATTAATCAAGTTAAAATACTAAGATAATCTGTTTTGTTTCCGGTCAAACATGTCAAATATACACTTTTGAATAAGACAAAAATAGTTTAGAGACTTAACCGATAAGAAAAAAGATTTAAAAACTTAATCGTGAAAATAAATAAGTTGATAGTGGTTTTTCAATAATAACTCTATAAAAAATACTAACATGCATTAAGGGCCACCTAACCGGCCATTTGATGCCATGGCAAGTTTTTTTTAAAGGCAAAAACTATGTTAAAACAATAATATTATTGTAAATAAGAGTTTACGAGACACAAATTAACAAAACATCACAAAATTACTATAAAAACTGAACTACTGAAGTGGAGATCCCCCAAACATCACGCGATAGAACATAATTTTTTTTTAATTGAAAATTTATAAAACGGTGTACGAATTAAATTGTACGTTGTTTGGTTTTTTTTAAATTATGTAAAATTTATGACTTTTGGTCGTCAACTCGTTTGCTTGAATGAAATTGCCACCACTAATTGTGATATGAATTGAAACTAAATTTGAAGAATGCATATTATCTTCTCGAGACCTTGTTGGCATATCCAAAGTTTTGAGCTATTCTAGAACCAGACTAAACTGATCGAGGTCTCTAAATTATAATAGTATAATTTCTACATCAATTTGTATATAATTTTATAGATTAGTTTTCCATCATTTTTAAGGATTACTTTTGAGTTTATCTATATCTATTAATAAAGCAAAATCATTTTGTCACGTGTCACTCTCTTATCACATCTCAATTTCGTTTTCCCGCCTATTTTATTACCATAATTTATATTCTAATGTTAAGGAAAGTGAATAATTCTAATTATTTTTTATAAACTATTTATGATATTTATTTTCATATTAATTAAAACATTTAATAAATTTATATATAGTTAAAATCTATTGATTAACCTTTTATTACAGTCAGTAAAATTTTTATTTATTCGTATATTATGTACTTTAATTTTATAGTTATTTATTGAATTAATTATTAAAAGTTTATAATTGTAATATACTAAATTAATTTTATATGTATTTTTTTAAAAGAAATATTACTTTATAAATATATCCCATGTAATACATGGGCAAATAACTAGTTATGAAATAAACCAACATGTTTTCATGTTTTTTTGCATTTACGTCTATCCATGTTATTTTTTTTAAATAAAAGTCATCAAGTTAATTTTTTATTTTTGGTTGAAAAATGAATATTAGAACCCGATTTTTCAGTCTCTAAAAACCCGGTTTAATAATTAAGTCTAATAGTCAAAGTTCACAAAACTAAAAAAAAAATAACACTGAGAGACAAAAACGCAAAAATAATGAAAACATGTTGGTTTTTTTTCGTAATATGCCTATTACTTTTCTATAAATTAATTGGTATATCATCATAATAGTTTATAACCCATGTATTTAATTACATGAGTATTTTTTTGACATTATTTACTTTTTAAAATACAAATTTAATATTTAATACATAAATTTTAAGCATTTTTAATAAACAACCAATAAAAATAACGTATATCTTATATCTAGCTTAATAAAAATGAGTTCAACTTCAATATTTATAATATTTCTCAACAATAGAAATTTCTATCCAATCAATGTAAGACTTTATGACAAAATCATTAATTCCTTAATAGAAGTTCTTGTAATAGTAGTTTTTCAAATGGTTTGTATGTAATTATACTTGACATTATAGGAATTACCGTATCAGGTTTTGGGGAGGGGTTTAGAAGAAGGGGGTAACTTGCATATAAATAAATTTAAAAAAGAGTATTTTGTATTTTTTTAAATGATTTAATATTTATAAATTAGATAATTGGATGTATTAGTGAGTTTTAAAGATTTAGAAATGATATATATGTAATAAGAAAGTTTGTACGAATATCTATGTATAAGGAAAGTTTATAACGATATACATGTAATTTTTCCAATAAAATTTTAACTTAAATTAACTTTCTTTCTAGATGAATGTGACCTTACATTAATACATACCAAAAAAACTAAAAATTAAAACTTGTGTGCTTAATTTAAATTTAGATGTATAATCATTAAACTCCTCATCTAAACACAATTTAAAAAGCATAGTTTGATTTAGTTATAAATTAAACAGTACGTAAGACCAATTATTAATTTTCTTTTCGAAAAAAAAAAACCCCTTTAAGTTTTCTAAGCAAAAAAAAAAAAAAAAAAAAAATAATGCACCCTACGTAAGAAAAGTTTTTATTTCTAATGGTTGTGGAATATCATTATTAATTATTATACTTAAAAACTAAGAAGAGAGCATGCAAATACTATATTTAATTTTTTACATCAATGTATAATATCATATTTGTACAAAAATAATTCTTTTAACTTAAAATTAAACATAAAAAAATAACTTTTTCTTGTATAAAAGATTATTTTAGAAATAATAGAATTTTCTCATTTTTAATTGTACGTGTTGATTAAATATGAAAGTTTTTATAATTTGATTATATATTTTTCTTAATAATAAATTAGTAAATATTAGATATGTTTTTATGGAAAAAAAGACAAGAAATCAAATTTCAAGAACGATGAGGGAACAAGGTTTTATTTTATTATTTGGTGTTCGGATTTGCGTTTGAAAAAGTGTTGTAGCATTTTAGAATTTAATAATAAGATAATAGCAGTAACAAAAAGTGCAGTAAAAAATTTAATTAGTGTTTAGTTTAACTTCTGCTATTTGTTATCACAATTATCAAATAATCAGTTTTTAAAGTGTTTGGATTTACGTTTTAACTTGTAAAATGATCGAATAACTATTAATTATTAAGTAAATAAGCTACATTTTATAATTTATGAAAAGGTGTGGTAGACTTAATTCTAAACGCAAATAACCACTTATTAATGAATGCAATCCAAACACTTTAAACTAACCATTTACTTTATCTATACTATATATAATAAGAAAACCACTTGGAGTTTCTGGACCATTGGATGGAAAGAAATCAATGGTCCAGATTAATGACAACTCATAATTATTTATGAAATGTCTCTTATATCCTTAATTAAAATCAATAATTATACCTATGCCATTTTTTAATTCATTTTCCATATTTACTACCGTAATTTAATTACATTACATTAAATTTTGATTTTAATTTTTTCATTAATGAATTAATATTAAATTAATATTTACCTAAAATAAATATGTGTTATTATTATCTTTAATGATCATAGATAAATTCAAATGTAAAAATTCAGATTTAAATGTAGAAGTGTAGTAAATAAAGTTAAATTTTTTTGTTAATTATTTTGCTAACAAAATTTAAAATTTAATTGATAAAACTTCAATTGTGAATATGATAAATTTTGATTGTTGATTTTCAGATATTCCATTTTTATATTTTATCATTTTCAAAATATATACACATTCACATAATTGAGTTTTTTGTTTCTTACATTGATATTTCATATTTGAAGTTAATAAAAATTAAAAGAAACATTTTTTACAAACACATATTATTTGTTTTTAATAATACAATATAATAATATTTTTTTATTTAATATCAAACAACTAAGTATTTTTTTATATTTAATTTAACTAGATTTTAATTTTTTTTAATCATATATAAAATTTTATAATAAATTATTAAAATATAAAAAAATATGTATTTTCTAAATCAACCCATGTAATACATGAGTCTCAAACCTATATATTATAATAAAACAAAACAATTCATGTCATATGTCACTTCTACAATACAATAAAATTTTATTTTTCCCCACCTTTTTTTTCCAAATTGAACGCTTTAACTTAATTGCATTAAATTTTGACTTTATTTTTTTCCATTAATTAATTAGTAATAAATTAGATTTTGTAACATTTAAAATTAATGTTTACCTAAAATAAATATCTATCATTATTATCCATAATAATCATAATTAGATCCAAATGTAAAAAATTTGAATTGGTTGTGGAAATTATTATGATTATGTATAATAAAGGAAAACATTAAATGTCACGTGTCACCTCTACGTTCACCAAAAAGATAATTATAAGTTATAAAAAATAAAAGATAAATACAATTTAATATTTTTAAAAAAGATAAATATACACTATTTTTTAATCTGTAAATAATAAAAATAAACACAATTATTATTTTTGTATGTTTTTATTTTTACTCATATACATTTTATATAAATAAATTTAATTAAAAATATCCACGTAATACGTGGGTTATAAACTAGTTGTAACATAATAATTTAATAATCTTCATTATAATGCAAAACCAAACACCTATATAAAGAAGGGCTAATTGCTAAAAATAAAAACAACTTTGTACATTTTTAGCATTTATATCAATATTATTTATTTTTATCATTAATAACATAAAATTTTACGGTTTTTATCATTTATAGCAAAACTTAAAAAACTTGTTGCTATAAATGATAAAAAGAATACAATAGTTATTGCTATTAAGGATACAAAATACAAAAGTTGATATTATTCATATGAAAAAAAATACAAAAATTGATACTATTAGTGATAAAAAATAATAATGTTGCTATAAATGATAAAAAAATCAAAAAGTTGTTACTGTTTTTAGTAATTGATACAGAATAAAGAATTGTTTGTGCATTATTATAAGTTTATGTTTATATATATACATGAGAATATATTTTTGAGAAAAATACAACACCAATTGTTAAAATTGATTAAACATGTTAAAGACTTTTCTTATATTAAAAGTAAACGATGTCTAATCAAATCATGCATGTATTTTAGAACGACCAGAAGAGATGACAACATTGACTTCCTTTCAACCCAATTTTCCGTACCTATATATCCATCCCTTTGCTTCTTTATATATAGCAAATAAGCAAGCAGTATTATGAACCAAACCATCCATCGATCATATCATTTGAATTTGTAAAAGATGAATGAATGGAGAAGCAGTTGGGGTTTTCTTCTTCTTCTACCTCTAATGGTGTTTTGGTCTTCATTCTCTCTTTCCTCTTGTACTATTACTAGCACCATTCCATTATCCTCCATTCTTGATGAACCATACCCGGATCCACATATTCGGGCTTTCATAACCTGCATCCAATCCTTTCCAAACATTAACCAAACTTCCGTCACTTTCACTTCTGCAAATTCCTCTTTCATACCCATTTGGCTCTTCTCCGCTGCTATTCCTCGGAACCTTAATAACCAAACTCGCAAACCATCCATCATCGTCACACCCTTTAACGAACAACAAGTCCAAATCGCCTTGTACTGCACCAAACAACAAGGATATGAGATCCGTATCAGGTCTGGTGGACATGATTTTGAGGGCCTCTCTTACACGGCTCAAGTCCCCTTTGTCTTGATTGATTTCTACAACATGAGAAGCATTGACATCGATGTTGCTAGCCAAACCGCATGGATCGAAACAGGCACAGTTCTTGGTGAATTATACTATGCGATTTCACTGCAGACAGACACGCTCGCATTCACAGGTGGTGTTTGCCCGACAGTTGGTATTGGTGGGTTCATAGGTGGTGGTGGATATGGAAACTTGTTGAGGAAATATGGGTTGGGAGCTGATAATGTGTTGGATGTTCGTTTCATGGACGTAGATGGGAATATTCTGGACAGGAAGTCGATGGGTGAAGATCTGTTTTGGGCGATTCGTGGAGGCGGTGCTTCTAGTTTCGGGATCGTCCTTGCTTGGAAGGTGAGGTTGGTTCCTGTTCCAGAACGAGTAACAGTTTTCACATTAGCCAAGACATTGGAAGAAAACGCAACCGGGATTTTCCACAAATACCAATACGTTGCACCCTACATCGATAGGGATTTACTCCTTAGAGTTGAAATAACCGCCATAAACACCACGACCACTCAGAAAACAGTTCAAGTGAGATTCGAAGGAGTATACCAGGGAACAACGGACACATTGATTCCTTTGTTGGATGAAAAATTTCCGGAGCTGGGTGTGACCAGGGAGATGTGTAACGAAGTGAGGAACGTTCAGTCATACCTGCAAACTGCAGGGTACGATATCACGTTGCCAGTTTCTATCCTGGCAAACAGAAGCGCATTCCCAAAGGAGTCTTTCAAAGGGAAATCCGATTATACCCGGGCACCAATCCCCATAAAGGGTATAGAAAGGATCTTTGAAAAGATTTTGGAAGACGACGGTTCGGGGCTTGTGGTGTTGAACCCTTTTGGTGGTAGGATGAGTGATATCTCGGAGACGGCCATTCCTTATCCTCACAGAGCCGGGGTATTGTTCCAGATTTTGGAGGCTTCCTATATGACAGACTCAAATTCAACTATTACAACATCGAGGCGGTTAAGATGGCTGAATGAACTGTATGAGGTTATTAAACCGTACGTATCAAAGTATCCGAGGGAAGCATATGCTAACTACGGTGATTTGGACCTCGGTGTTGGAAACCGTACATACGAGGAAGCAAGTGAATGGGGGGAGAGGTATTGGAAGAGGCACAACTTTAAGAGGTTGATCCGAATCAAGGCCAGAGTTGATCCACAAAACTTCTTTAGGCACCCACAAAGCATTCCTTTATTCTCCTGATAATATCCTACTTCACATCTGAATGGGTCAAGTGTTCGTTCATTTAATAAGTGCTTGTTGTTGTATTGTGTTTTTCATCTTTATTTTCTTGCCTTCCTTTTATGTGCTGAATAAATTTTATATTATATATACACGAGTGAAATTTTATTGTTTTATTTGATCATATATATTTTTCAATATTTATAATTATAAATGATTGTTCATTTTATTTTCAATATTTAGCATAACGGTTCCCTACTATGCAATTATGGGTTTAAGTTTTACTTGAGATAAAGATGATAAAATAGGGTTAAGGGGTGACAATTTGAGTCCATTCAAGCAAACGGGTTGACGACCAAAAGTCATAAATTTTACATAATTTTGAAATTTTTTTCAAAGAACAATTTTTTTAATACATCGTTTTATAGATTTTCTTTTAAAAAAAAAAGTTATATTCTATCTTAGTTTTTTACAATGGATCCATTTAACTTTTCGGTCTGTTGAGTGAAGATTGCTACCCCTAAATACCCTATAAATAGGGTATATATAGGTGGTGGTACAGACTTTCTATTAAAAGACACTATACAGTATTCCTCATAGGTACGATCTTTTTGAAAATTTTCTATCAAATGAATCAAAACCTCCGACTACATCCAACAATTATAGATTGTGAGAATGGTGTTTTAGGTGTCGATCGGCGAGAGCAAGATTTATAAATTTGAGGCATCCTGTTTAGATGGGTAATTTATAAGATATAAATAAATGTCCTAATTAATCATGAGCCATATGTGAAGTTAGCTGCCACCCTATGATGATTTGTACGTCTAACAATCTTTGTTCATGTAGTGCTTGCGCTACTTGTGTAGAAATATGCCGTCTCATGGGTTCACAGGCCATGGTCTGTTGGTTGGTGATGAACAAAAACAGAGGAAGTAAAAGGCTGTGACGATCAATCAGAATGAGAATAGAAAATTCGAATTAATGCTTCTGTGATGATCGTTCAGAAAGAGGAAGATGAAGGACTGTTGGTTGTTGAGTTCGAACAGAGAAAAAAAGAAAGAAAGGGAAGAATGTCCTTGCCTCTGTGTTGAATTCGAATAAAATCGAAGAGTGGAACAACGTGGTGTTGGGTTTGTTCTTATTGAAAACCACATATTTTCCTATGATCTTTAGCGGATCGATTACAACTTTCTGTTCTTGAAGTCTTGGTGATTGAACAGGGAATTAAGCGTTGTCCTACTGCAGCGTTCTTTTACTGCAGAATGTTAGTGCAGTGTTTGATTGGCCATATAGGGCCTGTTTGTAATAGGAAAAGGGGGGAGGGGGGCTGCAGAAAAGATTTCGATGGCCAGAAACATTTGAAGGCCAAAAGAAATTTCGAAATCTAGTATGTTTGTTGCAGTCCAACAGAAAGAAATTTGAAGAAGAAATCGATTGCAGGGAAGAAGAGGCAAAAGATTGAAGGCCTTTGAAGGCTCTGTTGGTTGTTATGATCGACCAATAAGTACCTGTTAAAATTAAAATCGATCAGGCCTGTAACAATTCATTTGTCAACATCGAAAACAAAGGCAAGAGGTCTATTGCTGCTGTGTTTTTGTTATGGTGATCGATCAGAAAAAGGGTCACAAAACAAAGCCAGAAGTCACAGATTGTAACTGTTGAAGAGGATCTGCAGTGTTCGAAATCGCCATGGTCGTGCCCAGTGTCCTAGGGAAAATATTTTAAAAAAGGGCCCTCTGTATGTATAAGCAAAATTCATATAAAAAAATTATAATTAAATAATATTGAAAAAAAAACGTTATGTTTTTTATTCGTATGATTATAAATCGGACAAAAATTGCATACAATATTAAATTATATTTTTATCAGTAAATTGAGAAAATAAAAGTTTAAATTTTAAATGATTCATAATATAAATAGTAAACATATGTGTCAAAAATAAATAACATCCTAAGAAATAAATACATATCTCATTAGTATTTTTAATAATTGTATAATAAATAACATAAACCACGTGATAAGTAAAAATAAAAAAAATCAAACTCATTGAAAAACAAAAGTAAATTATTGAATTTGATGGATAGTATATTGGAAAAAAAGTAAATAGACGATATTTGTAGATGAAAATCCAAGTGGTTTAATGGGATATAAATAAAAATAAAAAAGCACACGATGGAAATTGATCCCACACCATTGAAATTCCAAGATAAGACGACCGCCACAAAGTGTTTATTCTTTTATCGCGCAAAAAAGATATAAGTTAATTATCAACAGCCGGACTGTATTAGCATATAAATTTTTTACTTCTATGTATTATTAATACAACTTAAATGGATAATTAAAGTAGAAACGTGATCAATTCATGGTCTTGTCTTTTAGCATCTGAATTGCATCTGTTAAATAATGTATAGTGTAGGGGTCTCCATTGTAATTATGTAATCTATTTATATGAGATGAATACAACACACCCATTCAAGGGTTTCCACATATTCTAGCATGGTATCAAGCCTAACCCTAACCCTAAAATATTAGGGTTATTTTTTTTCCGGTCACTGTCCTCCGGCTGCCGCCCTACCACCGCCGCCGACACTGTCGCTCGCTTCCGCCACCGTCTTGCAGCGCCTGCTGCCGTCTCGCCATTGCTGCTCTCGGTCCAAACCCTAGCCGACCAGCACCGCTGACCCGCCGCCGGCAAACTTTCTGCTGCCCACAGCCGATCGCCGCCTGCCACCGCTTGCGCTGCTGCAGCGTTCGTCTGAACCCTAGCCGCCGCCGCACATCACTTTGTTGCTGAAACCCTAGGCGGCTACCCCTTTCTTTGCGCCGCTGCTGCTACCCTGTCTTGCTGCCGCCTGAGTTCCGCCAGTCACGGCCACCGATCTGCTGCCAGCCGCCCGCCGCCTCTCCTGTGCGCCGGCTGTCTCCACTGCTGTCCAGCCCATCTCCCTTGCGCTGTGTACCGGCCTGCTGTCCCCTTATGACCAGCAACCGACTGCTGCCACCGCTCCTAGCCGCTGCTGCCTGTTGCAACCGCCTGACCAGCAGCCGCGCTGTCCTCTGTTTGCTTCATCTTCAGCCGCTATCCAGCAAACCCTAGGGCTGCCGTCGCATCCCAAACCCTAGGGCCGCCGCCTTTGACATCGACTACTGCTGTCCGCCTATTCCTTTCGGCATTACCCTCGGTGAGCTCGTTCCATTTTTCTTTTTCTTTACAATTATATTTATTTTTCGTGTTTACTATTATTATTAGTCATGACTGGAAATAATCCATCACCAACTAACCCAACCACTTCCCAACTTGTTTTTGCTATCGGTAATGTCTACCCTCAGTTCAGTTTCAAATTAACAACTGATGGGTCTCGCTATAAACTATGGCGACGTATTTTTACTGATGTGTGTAAAGGGGCAAAAGTCATGGGTCATATTACTGGGAAATCCCAACCAACAAGTGTTGATGATGAGGATTGGGAGGCCATTGATTCTCGCATTAAATCATGGTTCTACTCTTCATGTGAACCAAATTTACTTAATCTCATCACAAAAGATAACTGCACTGCACACGACCTTTGGGAAGCCTTGGATGCTCATTTCTTGAATAATAAATTATCCCGTAGCCTACAACTTCAGACCCTCTTTCGAAACACCAAAAAGGGAGCTCTTTCTATTACTGATTACTGTCACACTTTAAAAGACATTGCTGACTCCCTTGCTGATGTTGACACTAAAATTACTGATCAGGATCTTGTCTTGCAAATTCTACAGAATTTACCATCATCCTATCAAAGCTTAATTGATGTCATCACACACACCAAACCCTTTCCCTCTTTTCTTGAAGCCAAAAACATGTTACTCCTGCATGAGTCCCGTGAAGACCAACCAGAATCTTCCCTTGAATCTTCACCTTCCCTTACCACTGCCCTTTATTCCTCGTCTAGTACTAATAATAATGGCAAAGGGAAAAATAAAAATAATCGGGGAAACAGAAACACGGGACGGGTTACATCTAAGGGTAACACGGGAGGGGGGTCTTTTAACAGCACCAATTCTGTTACAGGTTATTCTCGTGATGCAGGTCAATCAAGTGCCCCACCGGCATTCAACAATCAACTTCTTCAGCTTCTTCAGAATGCATTACATCAGCAATCTCAGGCTTCTCAGTTTGGAGGTAACTATCGTCAGCCGGTGTCTTCCACACCAACTCATGCCGGAAATCACACTCCATCAGCTCTCTATGCTGCGCCTCCTCCAGTCTCTCCTGCCAACGCAGCTCCGCCCCAGTTTACAGACCTGGCAGCTCTCTTCAGTTCAATGTCCGCTCAGCCGCCGCAACAGAATCAAGATAACAACTACTATATGGACACCGGTGCAAGCTCCCACATGTCATTCAACCAAGGTAATCTACTTTCTCTTAAACCTTGTGGTAAGTCAAAAGTAATCATGGTTGGTAATGGTGCTTTACTTCCGGTTACTTGCATTGGTGATACATTTCTTCCATTATCACAAAATAAATTGGCACTGAAAAATGTACTTGTTTCTGATCATATGGTTAAGAATCTAATTTCTGTGCGTAAGTTCACTCTTGATAACTGGGTTTCTATTGAATTTGATCCTTTTGGTTTCTCCATAAAGGATCTTGATACAGGGCGTCTCCTTCATCGCTCTGACAGTACTGGTGATCTCTACCCTGTCCTCGAGCCTTCTCCGCCTACTGTGTCCTCTGCCACTGCTATGGTCTCCCTCTCTCCTGATGTATGGCATCGTCGTCTTGGTCATCCGGGCAGTTCTACATTTAATTTTTTACGTTCTCGTAAATTTATTTCTTGTTCCAATGCAATGTTACCTACGTGTCACGCTTGTCAATTGGGTAAACATTGTCGTTTGTCTTTTTCAAAGTCGACAACTAAGACTTCACGTATTTTTGAACTGGTTCATTCCGATTTGTGGACATCACCTATTTCTAGTTTGAGTGGTTTTAAATATTATATTCTGTTTTTGGATGATTATTCTCATTTTTTATGGGTATTTCCATTGCGTGTCAAGTCTGATGTTTTTCAAGTATTTACTAACTTTCGCGCTTATGTTGTAAATCAGTTTAAAACAAATATACAATCTTTTCAGTGTGATAA
This sequence comes from Centrapalus pauciflorus, assembly GCA_020465985.1. Lineage (NCBI taxonomy): Eukaryota > Viridiplantae > Streptophyta > Magnoliopsida > Asterales > Asteraceae > Centrapalus > Centrapalus pauciflorus. The sequence goes on along the minus strand of JAANYP010001718.1, from coordinate 129,997 downwards.
TGGACATGAATTCAACAATAGTAAATTACTTGAGCTTTTTCAAAAACATGGCATTAAAGTTCGCTTTTCTTGTCCATACACGTCCCAACAAAATGGCAAAGCTGAACGAGCCATTCGCACAATCAACAATGTGCTCCGTACCCTTCTGTTTCAAGCTTCTCTTCCACCAAAATTCTGGGTTGAAGCTCTCAACATGTCTGTTCATCTCCTCAACATTCTTCCCACTACTACTCTGGACTCCAAAACTCCCTGTGAGATCTTGTATGGCACGTTCCCGGTCTTTACACACTTGCGTGTTTTTGGTTGCCTCTGCTATCCAAATCTCTCTTCTACAGCCCCAAACAAGCTTTCCCCCCGCTCTACTGCTTGTGTATACCTCGGGCCTTCCCCTTGTCATCGGGGTCATCGATGCTATGACCTAGTCACCCACCGTATTCTCATCTCACGTCATGTGATATTTGATGAAGATCACTTTCCGTATCCCTTGTTCAATGCCCCACCCTCTCCCTCTGCGTATGATGCTTTCATTGACGACGCCACCACAACCACTGTGATGACTAACGAACCTATTGCATCCACCACTCCATCAGATAATTCTTCTACTGAACCTACCTCCAGTGACTCACTCATTCCCTCTAGTGATGCTGCTACAGCCGATGATCCACCTCATTCGTCTGTCGAACCTCACTCTTCGCCCAGGTCTTCGGAATCAATTCCACCTGAAGCTGTCCCTTCTTCACCACCTCCGGCGAATACCTCCACCCATCCCATGACGACCAGATCGCGTACTGGCAGTCTCAAACCTCGCCAAATTCCGAATCTGTCAGCTGTTGAATCTCTTTCCCCAATTCCCAAGTCCTCGGCTCAGGCAATTCGTGATCCCAATTGGAAGGCAGCCATGGACGCTGAAATGTCTGCCCTTCTCTCCAATCATACGTGGGATCTTGTTCCTCCTCCACCAAAAGTCAACATTGTTGGGTGCCGTTGGTTATATCGCCATAAGTTCGATAGTCAGGGTCGCCTTGAGCGTTACAAGGGCCGTCTGGTGGCTCAAGGTTTTTCTCAAATGCCTGGATTAGACTATGACGAAACTTTCAGCCCTGTTGTCAAACCAGTCACTGTCAGAATGGTCCTAAGCATTGCTCTCTCCCTAAACTGGCCGATTCATCAGCTTGATGTTAAAAATGCTTTTCTCAACGGTGAATTATCCGAGGAAGTCTATATGAAACAACCTCCTGGCTATGTTCATTCCTCCTTCCCTCAGCATGTCTGTAGCCTTCGAAAAGCCCTGTATGGTCTTAAACAGGCTCTCCGCGCCTGGTTTCATCGATTTGCTGTCTTCATCACTTCTCTCGGTTTCCATTCAAGCAAATCTGACAGTTCTCTCTTTGTTTATCATCATGGTCGTGATACAATCTACCTTCTATTGTATGTAGACGATATCATTCTGACCGGTTCCTCCCAATCTCTGGTCAATCATGTCATCTCTCGTCTCTCGTCTGAGTTCAAAATGACTGACCTTGGCGCTCTCTCCTTCTTTCTAGGGGTCTCCGCTATACGCTCATCTTCGGGCCTTTTCCTGTCTCAGACAGTTTTTGCCCAAGAAATCATTTCTCGTGCTGGCATGGACACTTGTCATCCTTGCTCATCACCGGCTGAGACAAAGTCCAAACTACCCTCCTCTGGCAAACCAATCGATGATCCGACTCTCTATCGGAGTCTTGCGGGTGCTTTACAGTACCTCACGATCACTCGTCCGGAAATCGCGTATGCTGTACAGCAAATATGTCTGTATATGCAAGATCCTCGCCAACCACATCTGAATGCCCTCAAACGCATTCTTCGTTATGTGAAGGGTACCCTCACTCATGGTCTTTTTCTCCGCCCATCCACTGTTAATCGTTTGGTCTGTTATACTGACGCTGATTGGGCCGGTTGTCCTGAAACACGCCGGTCCACCTCTGGGTTCTGCATCTTCCTAGGTGACAATCTTGTGTCTTGGTCCTCTAAACGCCAACATGTTGTCTCCCGTTCAAGTGCCGAAGCTGAATATCGTGGTATTGCTAACGTTGTTGCCGAATCTGCCTGGCTTCGTAATCTTTTGATTGAGTTACATCTACCTCTTTCACGTGCCACAGTTGTTTTTTGTGATAATGTAAGTGCCATGTATTGAGCTAATAACCCAGTACAGCATCAAAGAACCAAACATGTGGAACTTGACTTACACTTTGTAAGAGAACGTGTTGCTTTGGGGCAAGTGCGTGTGTCACATGTGCCCTCATCTCATCAGTCAGCAGATATATTTACTAAAGGTCTTCCTACACAGCTGTTTTTACAATTTAAGTCCAGTCTTAGCATTAGTCCTCCTCCAGCTGCGACTGAGGGGGGTGTGTTAAATAATGTATAGTGTAGGGGTCTCCATTGTAATTATGTAATCTATTTATATGAGATGAATACAACACACCCATTCAAGGGTTTCCACATATTCTAGCAGCATCCATCCATTTCACAGTTACCTTTAAACCACCATTCCCTTCCCCCTGCTTTCACTTCCAGTTTCCTTCCCACACTTCCAAAAATCAGATCACCAAACCCTCGACATCTATATCGAACAATTGTCGGCGATAACGCATCAATGGAGATTTGAAGTCGATTTTGTTACATGTAATCATAATGAACTAACCAGAGTATGCATACTCCAACTCCTCCTCGATCAGCCTGATATGTTTTTGTTTAGTCGGGTATCCCGGTTCCTCTATTTCTCTCTGTATTTTCTTGTTAAATAAATATGAATTATGTCTTTTTCTAGGTTTAAATCTTGATTCTTAAGGTCTTGATAAACAATCTTCTATATTTCGAAGTAGTACTTTATTTCTTCTGGTAGGTTTGATGTTTGATTTTTAAGGTTATGCTGAACAAATTAAGTTGATGTTTAATGCGTTTTGGACTTTTGGTGGGTCTAAATTTTTATTATTGAGATTTCTTTAACAATCTTGATTTTGAGGCAACTGCAGTAAATATTTTGTTATTTTAAAGTTGAGTTCGTGTAGCCAACTACAGTAACATGCGTCATCCTATTCTCAGAGTCGTCCGTTAAATTTGGAGGCATTATGCTTGTGATTACAACATAAACTCCAAAGTATTTTAAACAGTAAATTGATCATTTTGAGTCTCAATTTTAATAGGTAAACTGGAAGTCGTGAGCCACAAAAAAATAGCTAGATATTAATACGAATAATACGAATCAAATTAAATTTGACATGAATTCCATTTTAATTCGATTTTAATGCACCTATACACGTTAATGCAGAAATTTTTTATTGGCCCAAATTTAGATGTTTATTATGATAATTAAGGGCCCTGTGCGGTCAAGCCTCCCGCACACCCTAAAAGACGCCCCTGACTATTCTTCTGATCAGATGCAAATAATTTTTTCCTTCCAGTTCCTGTTCAAGGTATATGTATGTCCTATTTTTACTAAGTAGTAATTGTGTTGAAGTGATTTGTTATGCCTTGATGCACAGAAACGATAGCTAGAAAAGTCATCATATACAGCAGCCAATAATTAGGACCCAGGACAGCATTGTTTCTCGATCAATTAATGACTTTTGAAGCGTGAATATGTTAAAATAACTTGCTATTTTTACCCTTATAGAAATCGGGTGATGCTTCAATGATTCAATCACTTTTGCCAAAGCCGTAAATTGTTGCATATTGGACCTGATAACATGTTTTTTTTGGTGATTCAATAGCTATGTTTAAAACAATCGTTTTTGCTATATATTTCAGGATCATATTCTTTTTACCTCAAATATGAAATATGGCTTAGATTCTTTTGGAGCATTTATATCCTACAATGGTGGTGAAAAGGTTGAAATCATTTTTAACTTTTTAAATTTCAATGTCGAATTTACAACCTTAAATTTGTTAATGAGATTGCAGTTAGGAAACAGTCACTAATGGATGTTAAATGTGCTGTTAGTTTAACCCTAAACAGTGGCCAATTTTATGGTCACTAATTTTACCAATTTAGCGACGACATTTATTGGGTTGGTGACAAAATTGAGACGAACTGTGTTGTAACAAAAGCAATGACTACTTTGCTCTGGCCACTAACTAGTGACTACAGATTGCAATTGGTCTCTAGTAGAAATCTGTGATGGACCTATAGAGACGAAAAGTGACCAACAACCTGAATATTGGCCACTAAGTTGCTTTAGTTACCAATTATATGCAGTTAGTGTGACCAAACTCTCTTGTCACTAAAGGTATTTTTTTGGTAGTGCATATTTATTGATTAATTGAACTGATTCTTTTATTTTCGTTTTCAATTTATTGGTTGTTGCTTCTTTGATTTGCTTGTCTTTTTGTAGAAAAATATCGCAGGAATTTTCCTTCTTAAATTCGGTTTGTTAAATTTTCCTTCTTAGATTTTATATGTAATATTCCCATTGGCTATCTTAACTACTAATAAAGCATTTAGTATGGTTGCAAGTTACAATGCATAATGTACAAGTCGGTAATACACATTCTTGAAATTTAAGACTTACAACTATTTGAAGCATCATGTACAAATTTTATTGCATATACAATTTCAACTCAGCTTTTAAAACATGGAGAATTGTGCAAACGTTGGGAAGCTACGGGACTCTTCCTTTTCTTCCCACGCTTCATCTGCTAGCTAGTAAGAACCTAGCACAGAACCTTTATCACACCCGTCCAAAAAACCCACTGGAAAGAGTGGTCCGGAAGAAGTGAAATCGCCGGAAAAAATGGTGAATCCATCAGCATCCATCTTTCTCTGGTATTGCAAAAGGCAAAAGGCAAATCGCCGAGAAGAGAGTTACAGTCTGGGCTCCGGAATTGCAAAAGGCAAAGCCGCTGCGGTCGTTCATTCCTTTGAACTGGAGCTTTAACTTCTGCTGGTCTTAACAGTATGAATTAAGAAGATGAGAAAAAAATGATTCTCATTGATACTTCAAAGATTTACAGCTGACTTATTTATAGAGTGAAAGATTAACAAACTAACTAACTAACAAATTCTCTAACTAAAAGAATACATTACATAACTGATTACATAACTGAAATTCTGTTATAACTCCAATATCCTCCCCTCAAGTGGAACCTTGATGTATGTCATCAAGATTCAACTTGGATAACAGATGTTGAAACTGAGGACCATGCAATCCTTTTGTGAAAAAATCTGCCAGCTGATGTTTTGTGGGTATATGTTTTGGTTGAACAAAACCCAATTTAAATTGATCTCTGACGAGATGACAATCTATATCCAAATGCTTTGTTCTCTCATGAAAGATAGGATTTTTAGTGATATGTATAGCAGCCTTATTATCACACCATAAAGATACAGGAATCTTTATTTTTACTTGAAAATCTCTGAGAATATAACTGATCCATAACAATTCACATACAGTAGCTGCAAGGCTTCTGTATTCTGCTTCACATGATGATCTTGAAATAGTTTTCTGCTTTTTAGTCTTCCATGAGATCAATGAATCTCCCAAGAAGATGCAAAATCCTGTTAAAGATCTTCTTGTATCAGTACAATTGGCCCAATCTGAATCACTATAAGCATTGATAGTGATAGGTGCTGACTCCTTTGAAAAAAATAACCCTTTTGATGGACAACCTTTCAAATACTTGAGTACATGAAGTGCTGCTGTCCAATGCACATCAGTAGGAGAATGAACAAATTGACTTAATTGTTGAACTGCATAGCTGATATCAGGTCTTGTAAAATTCAAATACAAAAGTCTCCCAACCAACCTTCTGTATTTTTCAGGGTCATGTAAAAGTGTTCCCATGTCTGCAGCCAATTGAATATTCTTCTTAATCGGAGTAGAAGCAGGTTTCACTCCTATTAAACCAGCATCTGATAGAATATCCATCACATACTTCCTCTGATTGACATAAAGTCCTTTTTCAGTTCTTAGCAATTCGATTCCCAGAAAATAACTTGCCACACCAAGGTCCTTAATAGTAAAAGCAGTATGCAGAAACTCTTTTACTTCCTTGATCAGTTTTTCATCAGGACCAGTGATTAATACATCATCAACATATACTATGAGAGCTATGAAACTCTCATTTTCTCCTTTTGTGAACAAACAATGATCATGAGCTGACTGTTGAAAGCCAAATGATACAAGTTTTTCACAAAATTCTATATTCCATTGTCTGCTTGCTTGCTTTTGCTTGCTTTAAGCCATATAAAGACTTATTTAACTTGCATACTTCTCCTTTCTGCACCTTATGATATCCTGCTGGTGGAATGAGATACACATCCTCATTCAAATATCCATGTAGAAAAGCGTTATTGATATCTAACTGATGTAAAATCCAGCCCTTTGAAACAGACAGTGACAGAAGGATCCTCACAGTTACAACCTTTGCTACAGGAGAAAAACTATCAAGATAATCAATTCCATAAACTTGATTATACCCCTTTGCAACCAATCTGGCTTTGTATCTTTCTATTTTACCATCTGGATGCAACTTTACCTTGTAAACCCATTTTGTTCCAATAGGCTTTTTACCTTCTGGTAGTTGAACAAGAGACCATGTATTATTTTCTTCTAATGCTGATAATTCCTTCTCCATTGCATCAACCCATTCTTTGCTTTCACAGGCTTGTTCATAAGACGTAGGTTCACTAACTTGTGAAACAGAGCTAAGAAAACTCATATGTTCAGTTGTAAGCATTGAAGACTTAACATATGGAAATGTAGGTGGAAAATGAGGAGAAGTAAGAATTCTGGCCTTAGCTTTAAAGCCATCTGATGTGCAATGCATAACATAATCATTAAACCAAGATGGAGTCTTCTTAGTTCTTGTACTAACTCTTGAGGATGATATTTGATCTGCTGGATTTGAAGTATTATCTTCAAATGATATATCTTCAAGAACATCAACATCATTCTGATCAGAGTTATAATCACTTGAAGGGATAAAGTCTTGTTGATTTACTTCAAATATCTCCTCTGAAATATTATCTTCAGTAACAACATTAGGAACAACAGCTTTCATGTCAATCTCCCCAATGGCATTTTTTGAGAAGGGAAAGATGGACTCATAGAACACAACATCTCTTGACATGATCACCTTTCTGTTAGTCAAATCATATAACTTGTAAGCCTTTTGTCCTGTATTATATCCTATAAAACAACAGGTAACTGCTCGTGATTCAAACTTTGTTTTGTGTGGTATTGTATTTGTAGCAAAGCATAGGCAACCAAAAACCTTCAAATTAGAATAAGAAGGTGCTTTATCGTACAAACACTCAAAAGGAGTTTTCCATTTGAGAGTCTTAGTAGGAAGTATATTGATTATATATGTTGCCATTAGCACAGCATGACCCCAGAAACAGATTGGCAAACTTGCTTGAGAAATTAATGCTCTTGCTACCTGATGGACCCAGTCGTATGAGTATCAAAAATATAACCCAAAAACACTATATAGATAGGGTAAGTGGGATCGAATCCACAGGGAATGATAGGTCGCTAAACTAGTTCAGAGACTGTTTGGATTAGGATTGAAATCATTTGTTTTGAACTAATTTCCTACTGTAAAATACTATTATGGCGATGTCACACACAAGAATTGAAATTACGAAGTGTCACTAGAGGAAAGAGGGTGTTTGCTCTCTCGTTATACATACTATGGCAATTCAAAATGTTATGGATTCCATTTACATGAATTGATACGAATTTGCAACTTATGTTCCAAAACAACGTATACCACTCTATTGACTGTCTTCCTCCCCTATAGAGAGTGGGCACAACCAATGACATGGATATCAACCATTTCAGATACACTCACTGTTCATTCACATTTATTTATGCAAATATAATCCCTTTTTCAGTTTCCATATAAATGAATTGGTTTTCACAACAAATACTCTTAAGACGAAGTATGCAACGTCTATTAATTGTCTTCCCCATATTAATGAGCCGGCACAACTAATGATATCACTATACCCCGTTATATACAATACCCATTGATTACAACCATTCGTTCACATGCGTGTTTCACAACTAATGTTCTTAAGACAGCGTATGCAATGTCTATTAATTGTCTTTCCCTTCGTCACAGAGTTGGTACAACCAATGATATCACTATACGCTGTTATATACAACCCTCGTGGTTCAACACACATTCATTCACAAATAAGATCCACAACCCCTTAAGCGCAATTGGAAACTGAAATTAATTAAACATTCATTCAAACCATAGTGTGCAAACTAAAGAACAAACACCACAAAATATTTAGCCAAGCATAGCTTGGGTTAACTTACTAACAATGTCAAACATAGATGAAAACATTAAAACTACCGATAATGTGTAAATACAATCGATCGGATGCCAATGCTTGATCTTCGTTTGATTTCGATTGCTTTCCTCCTCTGATTTTTCTCCCAAAATCGCACCTTTGTGTCTGTGAAACTGCCTAATTGCGAACCCCTTTGAAAATGGTAACTGCCTCCCTCAAAAACTGCAGGTTTCGCCACATTTCCGCACCAGCGTCGCCCCCGGCGTCTGGGACGCTGGCTAGGACGCTCAGACTCTGTTTCAGGGAGTTTTGGGCGTTTCCTGGGCGTCTGGGACGCTGGCTAGGACGCCCTGCACGAAATTCCCCTTTCAAGCTGCTATTTCCTTTACTTTCTTGCCAAGCAACTGAAAACACAAAAACCTACATTAGCAGTACCAATTATCTCATATTTACACACTAAAACATAACAAAAACACATGAAAATAACAGTGATTATATCACTGATCAAACCTCCCCAACTTACACCTTGATCGTCCCGAACAAGGCATCAAAACAGAGACAGAAAGGATGAAACGATTGAGTTTTCCAACTTTAAAAGCGTGAACTTGTGGCATGATAAAACAGTGAATGATCAAATCAAATGCTAACATGTTCAAGCTATGGGTTTTCCTTCCTAATAAATCCGTAGGCATTGATTTTTAGCTCAAGGTTACAAGTTATTCACTTAACACCCAACTGCACATTCATTTTAGAGCACTTTTCTGCTCTTTTTCTTTTGATTCAATGCTAACACTTACAGCCATGGCTTTCTAGCAAGTTCATGTAACGGGATTTGGGTCAATCGATCCCAAACCAGACGGTCTTAGGTGATTAGGCATGATGGTACCCCACGGACTTAATTTCCCGAACTTACTAGGCCACGTGCTAGCTTATTCAACTCTCCTTTTCTTTTCTTTTCTTTTTATTTTTAGATTTTCCGTGCAATGTATACCTTACTCTCCCCCTTATTGCTATCAATGCCAAAGATTTATTAACGAAGGAATCAACCACTATCTCCCATGCTAAACACTTATACTCAATCATACTTCCTTTTCATCAACCCAAAAGCTACTTTCTTTTAAAACTATCAAACTAGGGTGCTCACCCCTCTTAAACTCTCATCTTCACACTTTGCACAAACCAATCATGTATAAGCAGTAAAGGAGTGATCATGATACTACCACCATAACAACAGTTGCAAACATAAACTAAACACCTAAGAAAACTACTGAACTGAAAACTGCAATAAATTAAATGACAGAAATGAAACGAAAGTACCCGATATTAGAGTTGCCTCTTATCTAGGATGGTGGCCCAAAGATGCCACTGAAGAAAGCCGCAAAACCATGTTGATCTCGTGTTTGGGGTGCAGATGGAGGCTGATGGAATGGTGCCAAAGCAGGATGTGGCACCGGGTTACCCGTGCTCCTGTCAATAGTCTCATAACTTGGTGCCTGGTACCTATCGAGTGGTGTGTAGGGCAGGCTGGCCCTATAATCACTGTAGTGCCTCAACTCGTCCTCGTACTGCCACTGTTGGCTATACATATATGCATTCAGGAATGCACCGGCCCTTACACCTAGGTAGATATCATCTAACTGCCTCCTCTGCGCTCCTACTTCAGACTGCAACCAATTAATTTGCCTTTGCTGCTCCTCCATTACCCTATCTTGTCTCTCTGACCTCTCTCGTTGTTCAACTCTCATGGCAGTGACTTCCGTGCTCAAACTCGATAACATCTGTACAATGTTGCTTAAATCTCCTGCCTCACCCCTCCGAACTGCTCTGCTTTGTTGTCTCTCCATTCTCTCCTCTTCCGGATATGGTGTCACCACACTTTTCTTCGTCTCAGTGTCATAGATCTCGTACCCGTCCTCGGCTTCCCTTAGTACAATATCTTTCATAGAGCTGACCTTGATCCATAAACTACTTTCCTTGATGAACTTAGCTAGGGTATTTTCAGCCATAGCACCTTTTACCTTCAGGTATCTGGACAACAACCACATATGAGGTATAACCCGTCTCTCCCGAGTGTTGTACATATTCCACAAGTCGTCCATTACAACCCAAGCAAAGGATAGAGGTTCCTCTCCGGTCAGCAGGGCATGCATAATACTAACATCCTTCAATCTCACCTTACTCAGATCCCCTGACCTTGGTAGGATATTCGTGATCACGATCTTATGAAGTACCTTAGCCATCGGCTGCAAATCACCTCGTTTGAAGTCCCTATACTTGGATACCCGATCCCTGGGAAGATCAAAAGCTGCCATAACCTTCCTCAACCAGACCTCGGAGTACATCATCCCTGTACCGGCTAAATATCCCTCGGTTCTATACACATAGGGCTGTCTCTCACCGTCTCTCATGCATCCAGTGTCTACTGCAAAAACTTCCCTCAACTCTGCGGCTGACATCCTAATCTCTGTATTGCCCACTATGCCAATTAGGGTGTAATTACAGTCATCGACCCCTCTCCCGAGTCGTAGGTTTGACATCCATTCAGCTACCACAAAGGGGTACAACTCCTCTCCGCCTAAGTCCAACACTCTCTCCCAACCCAAGGTTTGAAACAACTCAACCACACCATAATTGCCGAATTCATCCCTATCTAGCTTTTTCTCATAGACGAACTTCGTGTCCTCCCCCCATTTCTCCATAAACAATTCTGCCCTAATTCTTTCATCATGCTCGGACAGAAGCTTAGTTGAATCCCATACAGCAGGAGGACGCACATCTGGCGTGGTTGAAGCTGTTTTCTTTCGCTTTGCAATGCTCTTTTGCCTCTGAGATGATGATGCTCCCGACATATTGAATCCTGAAATGCACAACAATACACGCAACCATGGTATTGAACTGTTAGTATCAAAATACTAATGTATCCACATATAGCCTGCTGCTCACAACACGGTTTCCTGTTACACATTCATCTCACATATGCAAAAAGGGCACCAAAATCAAAAAAATTGGACACCCCCTCCCCAACTTAGAGGAAAGTGATGTCCTCATCACAAATAACACAGATAAGCAACACATATGGGTACAAAATTCACACAAGCAGATATAGAAATAGCAACCGGCACCCAAGCATATTATAGGCCATAGCAAAAGAAAGAGACAGTGTCAAAGTTAAGTACACATAATATGGTCCATCGCCACACCCGGCGGAAGTAATCATCAACCCCCAAAAGAAACAAAATGTTTTCATGACAATGACCTATGAAACCAACTCCAAGTACTTGAGGAACCACACAGAACTACACCAAATCCTTATCCTCCTCACGAATTGGAGCTTTGTCTTTCCTTGCGGGTTCCCTCCTTGCTAACACCTGTTGCTCCCGCAACTCAGCTTCATATTTGGCATCATCATTTATTGCTTCAGCCATTTCGTATAGACGATCTACTTTCTTCTCCACGAGTTCCAGAGTGATCATTACCTGGTGTTGCAACTGCTCATGCATTCTTCCTACTACAGCAGTGAGGTCCTGAATGCTCTTCTGCATGCTTTCCAAAGTGGTGGTAGTGGATGATGATTCACCAAGTGCCTGAGCGGGGGAAACAGCTGGAGAACGAGGGCGGTCCAAAGTAGTCTCGAAGCCACTCATCAAATCCCGAATAATAGACACATCACCTGCTCGAATGAATTGAGTACGACTAAAGAGTTGCTTGGTGAAGTATTTTTCCCGATCGGGAATCAAAGCAAAACGTGGAGTGGAGGGAAGTGTGCGCATACGTTCCAGAAGTTCCGATATCATTCGGACGTGTACAAGTTCAGTGCGGCTAGAGGAGAGTATAGAGTTCCAGATGTTTGCCAGTACCAAATGACTCAACGAAATACACGGTGATCCAGTCAACAAAGCATTCACAACCACGATTTCTTTCACTTTCACGCTTGTAGTGTCGACATTTCGGGGCAGCACATTATACAACACAAGCTTCCATAACACCTTAGCTAAGGGCCTAAGATCTTTACGTGCGTGGGCATTATATGTTCTAGCCTGAGTGGGAGTGAGTTCAAACACGGTCGTCAAATATGTCTGCCAAATTCCCGGGGACACGAGAGGGATTTCCTTTAGACTGTCCTCATCCCATATCTCGTGTTCCAAGATGTTTCCATCAGCTGCAGTAGGTGCATCAAAACCCAAGAGTTGCTTTAACGTCTCCGCAGAAATCTCAACTTCATGACCAGCTACTGTTGCCTGAAGAGTTAGAGGTGCCAACAGGTCACCTCTTTTCCTTGTGACCGTAGTGCAGAACTCCTCCAATGCATCTTGGTATATCACATCCTTGGTCCAGTCTAGAGCCGCTGACCAACCTAAGCGCCCAAAAGCGTCGAAAACTCCGTAGTCTTTAAATTCGTCCCTATGCACACCTTTTTCCAAGAGGAACTTAAAATTCGAATCAATCTCCAGCACCTCCACTGGTTGTTCTACTTCTCGTACTGGAGAAGGCGTTGGAGACACGGTTTGACGGGAACGCTTTCGTGTGCTGGATGTTGCAGTTTGTTTCTGCTTCCTCGCTGAAGCCCTAGTCATGGCTATAGACAGTGATACAAATCATATCAGATGCTATGCCCCACGTGATGGATTGAATGCATATGCTGAATGCCTACTGGGAGTGATGATGGACAATGCACTCTAACCCTAGGGCAATGAAATCTTGTGCTTACTAAACACCATGACCACTGTGGGTTTGTGTGGTTTGACCTTAAAAACATGTACCCACATGGTTAGTGTAGCAACAACCTGTGCAACAACTCACCCCTCCCCAACTTAGTTGCAAAGAGGGAGGTTACTAAAATTCTATGGGTGAGAGTACCCAACACACTCATAGGCTGGAGCATACACCATCAACGCTATCACACACTCACAATGACCACAAAGAACATATACACGCATCATGCCACTTAATCACATACAACCCATAGCAAACAAGTTCACACAACCCTAGCTTCGAAAATCGGACCCCTAACTTCATAAAACCGCAAATGTGCGTGATGTACATGCAAGATACGAGAAATACAACCACATACATACATGAGCAACATAGAATTCCAAAAGTCACACACAAATCCACGAAAAGCCCTAATCGGTTCATGAAAACCGCAAAAGAAGCATAAATGCTAGAGATGAACTTGAAATTGTTACCTGATCGATGGAGAGAAGGAAATGCGTGAGGGATGAGATCACAAATGGAAGAAACCGTCGGCTTCGCAAGAGAGAGGGACGAGAGCGTTTTTGAGAGAGAGAGAGGACGGTAGGTGCGAAATAAATGAGGTGGGTGGGAGTTTAAATGACGAAAATCGCTTGGGCGTCCTACCCAGCGTCTAAGACGCAGCCCTAGCGTCCGTGCGGCTATTTTCGGCGTCCTAAAGACGCTAACCCTCGGGTTTGGAATTTATTCCAGCGTCTAAGACGCTCCCTCAGACGCTGCCCACTTAAACTTACACGGCCCGCGTCCCCAGCGTCTTGACTGGCGTCCCAGACGCGGCTCGAGCGTCCTGACCTCGTTTTGAGCGTCCCAAGAACGCTCACACTCTGTTTGCTAATTATTTATGGCGTCCCCGACGCTCATTTGGACGCTGGTGCCTCAAATTCACTCAGCACTCGTTCTAAAAGCTTTCCAACTCCCATTTGCTCAATAACGGCCACTCCCGCTCATTTCTAAATTAAAAAACACACATTAAATTAACCAACACAACTTTAAACAAACACAAAAAACAACCATTTTCGTAGGGAACACGACTATACTTAGCACGTATAGCAAGCCTTTAAACCACCTAATTACTTAGATGGACGAGTTTGGTCTCGTGAGGGTTTGCAGTGAATATACCCACAAAATTCGTAGTCGTTTTACTTACAGAGATGAGTCGATTGGCTCTTTGAGAGCCACTACCTCTATCAAGGTTGCTTGATTACCATCAGTGCTTACCGGACCTTCAACGTACATCTTAAGCCAATGACCATTCACAGTAAACGAATGTCCATGCTTAAGATCCTTGACTTCCACAGCTCCATTGTCATATACGTGAATTACCTCATAAGGTCCCGTCCATTTACTCCTCAGCTTTCCTGGAAACAATTTAATGCGTGAGTTATAGAGCCAAACCTTATTGCCGACTGCAAAAGTCTTCCTTCTCAAGCATTTATCATGGAAATGCTTCGTCTTTTCCTTGTAAATCCTAGCACTTTCGTATGCCTCCAATCTGATCTCTTCCAATTCTGCCAATTGAAACTTCCTCATCCTTCCTGCATCAGAAATATCAAAGTTAGCATTTCTAATTGCCCACGTAGCTCTATGCTCTAACTCTACAGGTAGATGACAAAGTTTCCCATAGACTAGCCTATAAGGTGACATTCCAATAGGGGTCTTGTATGCAGTCCTATAAGCCCATAGTGCGTCGTCTAATCTCAACGACCAATCCTTGCGATTAGGCTTAGCAGTCTTTTCTAAGATTCTTTTGACTTCCCTATTGGAAACCTCAACTTGGCCGCTCGTCTGTGGGTGATAAGGAGTGGCAACGCGATGAGTTACCCCATAATGCTTTAACAAGGTGTGAAACTGAAAATTTTTAAAATGAGTTCCCCCATCGCTAATAATAGCTCGGGGAATCCCATGGCGTGAGAAAATGTTCTTTTTCACAAATTTGCACACCACCTTGTTGTCATTATATCGCGTTGCCTCAGCCTCAACCCACTTAGAGACATAATCTACGGCCACCAAAATATATTCAAAACCAAAAGAGACAGGAAAGGGACCCATAAAATCTATTCCCCAAACATCAAAAATTTCTACTTCTAATATGGGAACCATGGGCATTTGATCTCTCTTATATATCCCCCCAACCTGTTGGCATCTCAGACAGGACTTAACATACTCATATGCATCTTTAAACAATGAAGGCCAAAAGAAACCACAGTCTAACACTTTATGGGCTGTTTTCTTGGCACTAAAATGCCCCCCACATGCTAAACTGTGACAATGGGTAAGGATATCAAGTTGGTCCGTCTCCGGAACACATCTTCTAATCAACTGATCAGCACCAATCTTGAAAAGGTCAGGATCGTCCCAGATGTAATACTTGGCTTGAGCGTAGAAACTTTTCCGCTGCTGTGACGTCCAATGGCTCGGTGTCTTACCTGTCACAAAATAATTAACCAAATTAGCAAACCACGGCAATTTAGACACAAATAACAGCTGTTCGTCACGAAAAGATTCCTTGATCACTTCAATGGAATTGGGAACCAACGTGGGCAGCCTTGACAAATGATCAGCCACCACATTCTCCGACCCCTTTTTATCCCGTATCTCCAGATCAAACTCTTGCAATAATAAAATCCACCTGATCAGTCTTGGCTTGGCATCCTTTTTGCTCAAGAGGTACTTCAATGCACTATGGTCCGAGTAGATTATCACTTTGGCACCCCATACATAAGCACGAAACTTGTCCAAGGCATACACAACCGCTAATAGCTCCTTTTCTGTGGTAGTGTAATTCTGCTGAGCCTCAGAAAACGTTTTGCTGGCATAATAAATCACAACCGGCTTCTTATCAACCCTCTGTCCCAGCACTGCTCCCACCGCGAAGTCACTTGCATCACACATAATTTCGAATGGCTTCGTCCAATCAGGTGACTGCAAAATGGGAGCATCCGTAAGCTTAGCCTTTAATAGCTCAAATGCTTTTAGGCATGCTTCATCAAACACAAATTCAGCATCCTTAGCTAAAAGATTACACAACGGCTTGGAAATGGTGCTGAAATCCTTGATAAATCTTCTATAGAATCCCGCGTGCCCCAAGAACGATCTCACCCCTTTAACACTGGTTGGTGGTGGCAAAGATGAAATAAGCTGAATTTTTGCCTTGTCCACTTCCATACCTTTCTCAGAAACTACGTGGCCTAAGACAATACCCTCCTTGACCATGAAGTGGCTCTTCTCCCAACTCAGCACCAAATTCGTTTCGGTGCATCTTTTCAAGACTTGCTCCAAATGGTACAAACAACCCTCAAATGTCTTATCAAAGATAGAGAAATCATCCATAAAAATCTCTAGCGAGCCTCCTACCATATCTGAGAATATCGCCATCATGCAACGTTGAAACGTGGCAGGAGCGTTACACAACCCAAACGGCATCCGTCTATAGGCGAATGTCCCGTAAGGGCATGTGAACGTGGTCTTTTCCTGGTCATCAGGGTGGATAGGAATCTGATTGTACCCTGAATATCCATCTAGAAAACAATAGTACTTCTGGCCTGCCAGCTTCTCAACTATCTGATCTATGAAAGGTAACGGGAAGTGATCCTTTGACGTGGCTGCATTCAACTTCCTATAGTCAATGCAGACCCTCCAGCCTGTTACTGGTCTGGTTGCAATCTGCCCATCTTCGGTGTTTATCACTGTTACCCCCGACTTCTTGGGCATGGTCTGTGTAGGGCTGACCCACTGGCTATCAGAAATGGGGTAAATGATACCCGCATCTAACCACTTCAACACCTCCTTTTTTACCACTTCTCTCAAGTTTGGGTTGAGTCTCCGTTGTGCATCCCTTGATGGTTTACTATCAGCCTCCGTGATAATTCTGTGCATACAAATGGTAGGACTTATCCCTTTTAGATCAGAGATTGTCCAACCCATAGCTGCCTTATGCTTTCCCAAGACTTCAATCAGTGCCTCCTCTTCCTCTTTTGTCAAATCCGAAGCTATAATCACTGGCAAACTCTCTTGTGGCCCCAGAAATACATATTTGAGATGTGTGGGTAAGGTCTTGAGTTCCAGTGTAGGAGCCTGCTCCAAAGATGGTTTGTTTGACTCCGGGAGATTTTCTGGTAGCTTCTCAAACTTGATTGACCATGGAGGTTGCTTACTTGGCTTTGTTCCTCCAAACATCTCTTCTAAGCTCATCAACCAACCCCAATCAACCTTTTCATTCTCTTGGCATGACAATGCATATCCCAACTCATCCCTGCTAGTCATGAGTGATGTCTGTGATCCTGCTAACTCATCAAGATAGTCTATAAAATAGCACTCTGAATCATCAGAAACATTAGAAACAGCATTGAAAACATTTAACTTCAACTTCCTATTCCCGAAGGCTAAGTCCAAGGCACCGGTCCTACAATTAATTTGGGCATTAACAGTGGCCAAAAATGGCCTACCCAAAATAATTGCGGGCTGGTTATCCCGACTTCTTTGATCTGAATCTAACACAAGAAAGTCCACTGGGTAATAGAAATCCTCAACTTTTACAATCACATCGGTTAACATGCCCCTTGGAATCTTAGTGGATCGATCAGCTAATTGTAACACCACATCTGTGGGTGTTAAGCTTCCTAAATCGTGCTGATCGAATAAGTTTCCAGGGAGTATGTTAACACTTGCTCCCAAATCTAGCAATGCTTTTTTAATTCTGATATCACCTATAGTAACAGAGATAAGAGGTGAACCTGGATCCTTAAGCTTGGGTGGCAATGAACTTGAAACTACTGCACTTACCTGCTCCGTGAGGTGAATTTGCTTCGGCAATACCGTAGGATACTTGCGCTTCTGAGTGCACAAATCTTTCAAGAACTTTGCATATGCCGGAATTTGCTGCAATGCTTTCACCAGTGGAATGTTGATCCTTACCTGATTGAATGTGTCCCATAGATCCTCTAGCTGTGGCCCTTTCTTCCCATACATTGGTCTATTCGGGTCCTCTAGAGCTGATGGGTATGGAGGTGTCGGTTCAGGCTTTGGCTGCTCTTCTTTTTGCACCACAACCTCCTCAAACTGAACTTGCTTCTTCAACTTTACCTCCTTCTCAGATTCTGAATGTGGAACTTTCTTTCCATCATCTATAGTCTCCTCAACATCACTATCTTCATCTTCTACTTCCGGCATCACAACTTTGTTATCAACCTTCTTCCCACTTCGCAAGGTAGTAACTTTCTGCAACTCACTTACTTCGTTCAACTCTTCCACCTCATGTACTGATTGTTTTTCTTTGCCTTTTGAATGAGACGGATTGACTTGGGTATTGCTCGGTAATCTTCCTTCATCTCTTTTCGTAAGCTGATCTGCGATCTGCCCCATTTGCTTCTCTAGACTGGCCATTGACTTCGTCTGCACATAGGATTGTTGCTTTAGGTAATCCATAAGCTGATCCATCTTTGAATCCTTAGGAGCTTCATGAACAACTGGTTCCTTTTCTTCCTTAGTACCCGATGATGTACCACCATAAAAATTCCTACCCTGTGGGTACCGGTTCCCTTGATCAAATCTGGGTTTTGGATACTCCTCTGCTCTTTGATCATCTCTCCAACGAAAGTTAGGATGACGCCTCCATCCAGGATTATAAGTTTCTGAATGAGGGTCAAACCTATCTTGCCTTGGTCGAAAACCCGAGATCTCACTTGCTTGTTCGCCTTGCACATGATAGCAAAATTCTGAAGTGTGAGTGTACTCCCCACAAGTGACACACATCACCGGTAGTCGCTGTTCCATCTGCTCCTTTTTCATCAAAACATCCAACTTCTTGCTAAGAGCTTCCATATTCGTTGTGACATCCCTTTTCCAAGCATTGTCAATTCCCAATACTTGAAATCCAATTGGCGTTTCAGACCCGGCTTGCACCTTTGACCCCTTAGCTAACTGTGCCAACAAATCCCATGCCTCATCATGCTCTTTGGCCAAGAATGTACCCCCCGAGGCTGCGGTAATCATATTTCTGCTCTCTTGGCTGATACCATCGAAAAAGTTCTTCACCAACATCCACTTGGGTACCTCATGATGTGGACATGCCCGTAACATCTCATTCAGTCGCTCGAAAGCCTCATGAAATTGTTCCCCCGGCTTTTGCTTGAAACTGGTGATGCTATTCCTCTTTTCAGTGGTCTTACTAATCGAATAAAACTCGTTGAGGAAAGCCCTCTTCATCTCCTCCCAGTTACGAATACTGTTAGCTGGTAGAGACGTGAACCAGTGCTTTGCTTTGTCTTTAAGAGAGAATGGGAACAATCGTAGTTTGAGAGTATCTACGGGTAGTCTTTGCACTCTGTTAGCTTTGCATATTGCTGAAAATTCTGCTAGGTGATCATATGGTTCCTCGCTCTTTGTTCCATGAAAATGAGGAATGATGCTGAATAAGTGAGTCTTTATTTCCGGTTCATTCTCAATTTCAGGATACAGAATTGGTGACATATCGGGAACATCACCCGGTCGGTAGTGGGACTCCACAGTCCTCCTATCATCTGCCATGTTTACAATGGGTTCGGTGTCACTTTCAGGTTCCTCTGAATGTATGGATTGCTCTTCTGAATCAGATGTCTCCAGTGTGCTCGGATTACCACTGGTCTCTCCACTAGGCCAATAACCTCTGTGTAGCTTCCTCAATGAGCGAGCAGTCCTTTCAATTTCTGTTTCGTATTGCAATGGAGAAGTTCGCCCTGAGTAACGAGTATGCATATACCTGAGATACACACACACACGTGAAGATTCTGAACTTTGCTGTTCAGAATGTTAATGAAAAAGAAAAATACTGAAGATTAAACTAAAATAAAACAAACTTAACTAGCTACTATAAACAAGGATATTTACAGACACAGTTAATCCAAACTACTTTAACAAGCGCTGCCATTCCCCGGCAACGACGCCATTTTGATAGACCCAGTCGTATGAGTATCAAAAATATAACCCAAAAACACTATATAGATAGGGTAAGTGGGATCGAATCCACAGGGAATGATAGGTCGCTAAACTAGTTCAGAGACTGTTTGGATTAGGATTGAAATCATTTGTTTTGAACTAATTTCCTACTGTAAAATACTATTATGGCGATGTCACACACAAGAATTGAAATTACGAAGTGTCACTAGAGGAAAGAGGGTGTTTGCTCTCTCGTTATACATACTATGGCAATTCAAAATGTTATGGATTCCATTTACATGAATTGATACGAATTTGCAACTTATGTTCCAAAACAACGTATACCACTCTATTGACTGTCTTCCTCCCCTATAGAGAGTGGGCACAACCAATGACATGGATATCAACCATTTCAGATACACTCACTGTTCATTCACATTTATTTATGCAAATATAATCCCTTTTTCAGTTTCCATATAAATGAATTGGTTTTCACAACAAATACTCTTAAGACGAAGTATGCAACGTCTATTAATTGTCTTCCCCATATTAATGAGCCGGCACAACTAATGATATCACTATACCCCGTTATATACAATACCCATTGATTACAACCATTCGTTCACATGCGTGTTTCACAACTAATGTTCTTAAGACAGCGTATGCAACGTCTATTAATTGTCTTTCCCTTCGTCACAGAGTTGGTACAACCAATGATATCACTATACGCTGTTATATACAACCCTCGTGGTTCAACACACATTCATTCACAAATAAGATCCACAACCCCTTAAGCGCAATTGGAAACTGAAATTAATTAAACATTCATTCAAACCATAGTGTGCAAACTAAAGAACAAACACCACAAAATATTTAGCCAAGCATAGCTTGGGTTAACTTACTAACAATGTCAAACACAGATGAAAACATTAAAACTACCGATAATGTGTAAATACAATCGATCGGATGCCAATGCTTGATCTTCGTTTGATTACGATTGCTTTCCTCCTCTGATTTTTCTCCCAAAATCGCACCTTTGTGTCTGTGAAACTGCCTAATTGCGAACCCCCTTGAAAATGGTAACTGCCTCCCTCAAAAACTGCAGGTTTCGCCACATTTCCGCACCAGCGTCGCCCCCGGCGTCTGGGACGCTGGCTAGGACGCTCAGACTCTGTTTCAGGGAGTTTTGGGCGTTTCCTGGGCGTCTGGGACGCTGGCTAGGACGCCCTGCACGAAATTCCCCTTTCAAGCTGCTATTTCCTTTACTTTCTTGCCAAGCAACTGAAAACACAAAAACCTACATTAGCAGTACCAATTATCTCATATTTACACACTAAAACATAACAAAAACACATGAAAATAACAGTGAT
Source organism: Centrapalus pauciflorus (assembly GCA_020465985.1). Taxonomy (NCBI): domain Eukaryota; kingdom Viridiplantae; phylum Streptophyta; class Magnoliopsida; order Asterales; family Asteraceae; genus Centrapalus; species Centrapalus pauciflorus. The sequence goes on along the minus strand of JAANYP010001718.1, from coordinate 108,679 downwards.
TATATCACTGATCACTACCTGAATAAGATGTTGATGCTTTCTTTCAACCTTCCCATTTTGCTGTGGAGTATAAGGAACACTCCTCTGATGTAGTATCCCTAATGATGAAAATAATTTGTGACAATTCTGATTCACAAACTCAGTCCCATTATCAGTTCGAATAATCTTCACAGTGGTTTGGAACTGATTTTTGACATAAGCCAAAAAATTAGAAATTGTCTGAAAAACTTGAGACTTATCAGATAATAAGAAAGTCCATGTTGACCTTGAAAAATCGTCCACAATTGTAAGGAAGAAAGAAGCACCTGTAATAGTCTTTGACCTATAAGGACCCCACAAATCAGCATGTATAAGATCAAAAATCTTGGTAGTAATTGAACTGCTATTAGAAAACGATAGTCTCTGTTGTTTTCCTTGATGGCATGGTATACAAGGACTTAGTTCAGTATTCATTTCAGGAGGAATAAAATCCAAATGTTGCATGACAGATGATGATGTATGTCCTAATCTCTTGTGCCATAAAGAAAAAGAATCTTTATTACAATCATCAGCAACATTACAACTATCAACCTTCTTGAAAACCACATTCTTAGGAATAGAATTCTGATCAAAAGAGAAATTGAGACTGTGCTTGTCCAGAACATACAGCTTTCCCATCATTCTTCCTAGAGCCACAATCTTAGCAGTTTGAAGGTCCTGTAAGATACAACAGTTGGGCAGAAACATGAATGCAACATTTGCACTTTCTGTCAAAGCCTTTACTGATAGAAGATTATACTTGAAATCAGGTACGTGTAGAACACCCTTAAGAACCAATCTTGCATTCAAAATAACTGAACCAGTATGACTTACTGATTTTAGTGAACCATCAGGTAAAAAAATAGGAGTATATGAAGTGAGTAAACTTGGCTCACTCAATGAAGATAAATTTGCACACATATGTGCAGTTGCTCCAGTGTCCAGAATCCATATATCTTTATCAAAACTATCAGTTCTTAGTGAGTTGATTAGAGAATAATTCATACCTGCAAAATCTCCAAAGTGAGAAAGATTTGCCAGATGCCCATTTGACTGCTGATTAGCCTTCATGAAATTATTGAACTGTTGAAACAGTTTTTGCATGGAAGCAGAGGCATTATCGATTTCTTGTTCAGCAATGCACAGAGGGTTGTCATCAATATGTTTGGTATTTAATTCTGCCATATGTGCAGAATTTGAATTCATTTTCTTTTTATCCTTGAATTCCTTATACCAATCAGGATATCCTACCAACTTGAAACAAACATCTTTTGTATGACCATTAACTTTACAATGATCACAAAATCTATCAATCTTGTTCTTTCCTTGAAAGCCTTTCTTAGTGTTGTGTTTGTAGCTAGATGTTTTGACCATCATAGTTGATGCTTCTGCCGGAATAGAAAAATTAATTTGGACTTCTCTTTGTTTCTCAACACTTAAGGCCATTGAGTAAGCTTTATGAACAGAAGGAAGAGGATCTAACACGAGTATCTGATTTCTCAGATTATCATAGGTGTCATTAAGTCCCATCAAAAATTGCATCAACTTCGTAGAAGAGTTCAAATCTGCTATAGCCTTAGCAGATCCACAATTACAGGGAGGCAAATGAACAAGACAGTTCAATTGATCCCACAATTGTTTCAGTTTAGTATAGTATTTTGAAAGAGAAGATTCACCTTGTGTGATTGAAGCAATTTGCCTCTGTAACTGATAGATCAAAGGTCCATTGCTTTCTCCAAAATGTTCTTCTAATTCCAACCATAATTCTCTCGCAGTAGTTGAAAATATGAAGGCGCCAACAATATCCTTTGAAATTGCGTTTAGAATCCAGGAACGAACCATACAATCGTTACTGATCCATTCATCAAGCTCATTACCATCTGTTTCAGGCAAGGTCGAAGAGCCATCAATGAAGCCTACCTTTCTTTTCGCCCCCAGAGCCAATTGAATAGAGAATTTCCACTGCATATAATTTTCATTACCAGATAATGGAATTGAAACGAGAAACATATTCGGATCATTTCCCTTCTGATTGAGATTATTCGAATTTGAATTCGATAATGAATTGAGGATCGGATTAATGGTTTCAGGTCCACTCATGGTGAAATGGGTTTTAAGGAATTGCGGAAGAAGAAACAAAAGAACAGATCAAACCGATTGCTCTGATACCATCTTAACAGTATGAATTAAGAAGATGAGAAAAAAATGATTCTCATTGATACTTCAAAGATTTACAGCTGACTTATTTATAGAGTGAAAGATTAACAAACTAACTAACTAACAAATTCTCTAACTAAAAGAATACATTACATAACTGATTACATAACTGAAATTCTGTTATAACTCCAATAGCTGGTCCATCCATCTTTCTCTGGTACTCTCTCCTCCATCAATTCGTTTATTAACTTTTTTGTTCTTTGTTCTTAATTTTTGTTGAAGGAGCAGTAATCAATGAGATTGATGACTTCTCCGGTGGTCATCATCATCGATTCTTCCATGTAGTGCTGGTGTTTATTGATATGGATGATGAATTTCTGGCACTGTCGATGAAACGTGCCCTTATTGACAGAAGCTTAATCCATCATTTTCTTTGTAAATTTATATAATTTCTTTGGCAAACTTGCAAAACCTCGTTCTTTTGCTTTTATGAGGTCAGTTGCTATAAAATTGAATGTCAAGTAATCTAAAGATATATACAAAATTTTTCACTTTCTTTGCATCAGGGATTGAAATAAAGTTCTTGCCTTTTGCTGAAATTTTTTTTTGTTTGGCTTTCAATGATGATAGAGTTATTTGCTATTATGAGGTAACTTATTATTAAGAAGTATCTTGTCAATTCCTATAATATATTCTGCATATTCTTTATCTTCAGTCCTATATAGCTTAAAAGAAGATTTTGATCAAGCTCTACAACGGGATGATGTGAAGGCAATTGATGTTACAGGTAGCTTCACAAGAGTTTATGGTTAACTAATTTTTTAAGCAATTAATTGTGAATGTAAAAAATAACACTCTACATGAGTGGAGCAGGTGCAAAAGGCAAATTTTGTGGTGGTTTTGACATCAATGATTTTGGTGTAGTGCATGAAGTAAAGGGTATGCATATTATACAGAGTGCATATTGTGCATTCTATCTTTGTGAACTGTGATAACCCATTGGTTTTTCTAAAATTTCATTATTTTTCCATGTTGGTTTTTCATTTACAGGGATGTCAACAGGACCGGCATCAAAACCTGGTTATGTTTCAATTGAGATTCTGTCTGACACCTTAGAAGGTATTTTTTTTTTACTGTGGTACCTGGTGTCTAGGTGTCTTGATCTTTTATCGTTTTAATATTTAACTTATCATCAATAGAATTATTTTTCTAAGAAAATATTGGTGTTCTTGGTTTAAGTTGCAAGAAAACCATATGTTCTTAGTAGATTAAATGCTCACATAAATCTCCCTTAATCCTTCTATTTTGCTGCTGGAAATGAATTGAAAACAGTAAATAGAAGCTGTCAAACAGAAACAAAATCAGTCTTGTGTGTGTGTGTATACACACACGCTGTCCAGAAACAGAAAGATGTAGCAGCAACCCCAACAGCCCTTTAATTGAATTCTATTAACTGTTAGTTTGTGTGTTTAGCTTGAAACGGTAACATTAATGTTTTTGTTTTGTTGTTTTGTTGCTTAAAATCAGTTAAAAACAGAAGGAAATTGAGCAGTGAGTGTGTACGGGGTTTGTATATGTGTTTATGGTTTTAAAACAAAAGACAACAACATCAGCTTTAATGTGTATTTGCATCTGTTTTTAGGTCCGAGAATAATGGCCAAGAAAGCCATAGGCCTTCGGCCTTGTTCTATATTAATTCTATGATGTTTATATGATCATTTGTGAGCCAAATTTGCCTTTAATCTTTCACTATTGCTGCTGAAATTTTAATTAAAAACAGAAATGAAGTGCAGTACGTGTGTGAATTGTTTTTGTACCATGTGTTTGCATTAAAGAGGGAACTTAGTGACTTATAGAGTCTTGGAGTGAATCAATACAGCAGCAACAACATCAGTAAGTACTACATACGTGCATGGTTAAAATGCCAAGTGTGTCGAGTGAGTCAAGACCTGTCCAACAGCTTTTATTTGAATAAAAACAGATTTTTTTTTGTGCTTAGTGTGCTGGAAAACAGAAGGAAATTGCAGCAGTAGCAGCTTTTTTTAACAAGGAATATATACTTAGTGTTGTGGTGTGTTTGCTAATTTAGAACTGCAACGGTACCAATAATGTATGTATATATATACATGTGTGCATAAATAAGTGTGTAACAGCAGCCACAGTCAATATATACATGCATAAATATACTAAGTGATTACGTGTTATGGTGTTCATGAATGTCCTAGACTCGGACATTTAAAGTCTTGGAGTAGTGTCTGATTTGAGGAAGAACAACAAGCAGTAGCAACCAAATATTAAATATTATACTATTATAGTCTCGGAGTGTGAAAAGAAACAAGCAGCATCAGTAACAAGAACATACATACATGCATAAATCAACAGTGGATTAAAAGGACATGTATACATGTTCGTTTGTGACATCAAATAGCATCAGATTGGAAGTGGTTTACTGCTTAGTTTTGAAATTAACAAATTGGCTCCAGAACATATCAGTTGGTTTCATAAGTTTGTATTTATCGATTTCCATAGTTCGGTCATGTTTCGATTTCTTCAACCTAGCTGGCCATGTAAGTTTGTATTTATTGTAAATAAAGTTGTCAAGTATAATGAAGATAACAAAAGTCTTATATTATACTTTTACAAGTCAAATAATGAATACATGAGACGTTAATGTACCAATTCAAAAAATAGCAATAAATGATAAAATCTTTATAAAAGTTTGATATTTTTAAAGGATTTAGGATGTGATGCAAAAAGAATCAACGAAATCCAACATCAAACGAAAATTTATTGTCATTTTAAACAAACTTTTGGTACTTTAATGCCCAAAAGTATGAAATATCATTGAATGATGAAATGTTTTTATATATTTGGTCATTTTTAAAGATTTTAGACTTGCTACAAAAAGTCTCGTCAAAATTTGACATCAAATGGAAGTATGTTGCTATTATATGCAAAGAATGACACTTTAGTTAGTGAAAAGGAAATTTAGCAGTGAGAAATGTAATATTTTTATTAAAATGATGTTTTTAGAAGGTTTTTAATGTGTTGTGTAATTTTCACAAAAAAAGGGACTCTATTTGAAAGTTCATTGTCATAATATGCAAAATTTATTCAAGTAGTTGCCTAGAAATGCTGAAATTGTCATTCTGCTTTTTTGGATCATTCATTATGGATAAATTGCTTCTTTTTTGCAGATTTTTCTGCTTTTTGCATCATTTATTATGGATTGTTCGTATGCAGGTACATAAGACCACAATTTTTTTCACAATAACCAGTTGCTTTCTATTTGATCGGTCCATATACGGATAATTTAGGCAATGTATTGCCTTATGCTGTGAAAGGTGTCGGGGTTCCCGTCAATCCTTTTGCATTTGCAGAACTTTTAGGTACCCTTTCCTATATTGGAAAGTTTTCAAGCATTTGATCTCAAAGATAAGACAAGAAAGTATATGCATTCACATCCTATTGTGCCGTTTCGTTTACGCTTTATTGGAGTTTTAAGAACTTTTATGGTGCTGCTTCTCAGGTTCCATATATTGTCTGCTTGTCTGCAATCTTAGCCATGGATGCCAAGGGAGCATTGCTAGACGAAGATCAACCTGTTCAGGTTCCTTTTCTCTGCATTCAATTTTCTTTGTGTTCTACAATCTTGTCAATTTTGTGTTTATATGTTTGGAATTTTTCGTATATAGTTTTGGGATTTTAGAGTCAATGTAATCTTAAGCACATTGCAATCGGTGCATGTTTTTGCCTAAACAACACTCTTTCACGTCTATACTAATATATAAAGCATTTAGCTTTTTGGTTTTAAATACAACTCTTAATGCAATAAGTACAAGATAATGAAGCACATTAACAACAGTACAACACTTCTTCACTCCTCAACCCTCTCTGTTATCAGAATACTTGTCCAATCTAATCAACCAACAAGGAGATGAAATCGAGCATTATCTTCAAGCGCAGGTAAGAAAACATATACAGAGTTCTTTTTGCAAATTGACAGCTGAAAATCTATTGAATAATCCATAGGGAGAAGAGCTACGTCATAAGCTAGCAGAGAAGAGGCAACAACACTATTATGCGATAATGAGGGCGGCGAAGGAGTCGGTTTGGCGGATGATAAGGAACAAGGAGGCGAAGAAAATCGTCTAAATGCTTCTATTCTCAGGCATGTATAGAATTTTGGCTCTGATTGGTATTCTTGATTTTTGTTGCTGTTTTGGTATATTATAATTAATTATTTCTTGCCGAATTTGTGTTTCTATTTATTGCTCAATAATAATTTTCAGCACTCGCTGCATATTTTTATTTAGATAAGAGATTGTCTTTCCAGTGAGTTTTTATTCACAAATTCCCTGAATTTATTATTAATAAAGACAATGCAGTGATTGCTGAAAATGACTTTTAGCATGGTTTATGAAATGATCTTTTTTTTTTTTTAAATCTGCATGTCTTTTTTCAATTTAGTGGGAAGCTGTAGGAGTAACTACAACTCTCAAGAATGGAGCATACCCGAATTCTCTGTGTGAGATTTCTTTTGGGTTGATTCTCAGTCACACCAACAAAGTTTGTGATAAAAATTAATTATAAAAGTTTGAAAGAGGATACTGAATATGAAGCGCTCAACACTTGAAATTTCACAATTCTCTTTCCTTCCACTCTTATATTAATTATGTTCATTTGGTTCACCAAAGCCTCAAGTCTATGTGATCGCTTTTACATATTTAGTTTAACTAATGAAACATACACTGGTTGCATATTGTAACCTTGCTTTTATTGACCTCTGGAAGAGAACCAGGAAACACACCCTCCAGAACCAGAAATTATGGATCAGAGTATAGAAGTTGGGTCTAGCCAAACTCCACAGTTACGTTTACCTTGCATTAAAGAAGTAATGATCAATGGGATCACTGTGAAGGTCAATTATTGTGATACACGCAGGCTATATAGACCACCACACGTTCTCATTGTTGGATATGCGACAACTGTGTGGAACGATTTGATCATCACTGTCCATGGGTTAGCGAGTGTATTGGATTGGTTAGGAACATCATTCTTCTACTTTTAGCAAAGCACATATGGGTTTTTTCCCTTTTGTTTTCCTTTTAATTGCAAATGGGTGTTTGGTATGTCGGGTCGCGATATCTGCTCAAGTTAAGTCGATGTTTCTGTGTCTGGCTGCCATCCTTCACTAACCAGTTCTGATTTCTTTTTGGATTTAGGATAAAGAATTTCATTTTTTAATGGTTTTCAGGAGAATTTACGATAATATGTCTATAATCTAAAGTTTCATCATCTCAAAGACTGGGTTTGGCACTTAGCAGAGATGTAAAGTGCTGATGAGTTGAAAGTTTTCAATTTTCTCATGTATCCGATCAAGCATGTAGTATTATTTGATAGATATTATATGATTATAAAATGGTGTGATCCATTTTTTCCTGCACCAGACCCTGTACGCTCCACGTACCAGGTTGCAACATTGTGACTTGATGCAAGGATAGAAATCGAGTGCATAGCCGCACTTTAATGCCTCTTTGACTTTATACGAAAAGGTAACAACATTATACATATGTATCCCTGCCCACTTTAGAAAGAGTTGTCTGGATACCATCATTCAAGGTTGATTTGTTGGAAAATGAATATTTGATTTTGTAAGGAAATGGACTCATCGCCGTTTTTTGAAATTAATATTTTTGATGTTTCCCTTCCTTTTCAATCATTCTTGTGGATAAGATTTGCTGATGCGGTCCCTAGGGACATAAACTGCCGCTGTAATGACGAGTCCTTGATCTGGAATGGGTCTATTACTACAACTTGAAGAGGTTAAACATGAGAGTGAGAATTTTTACCAATTTTCCGAAACTAAGCCGGTATCGTTTTGACGCCCGGTGAAAGTTTCTGACTATTTGAATGCAGTTTGTCTGAAAGGAGAATAAACAACACTATTTGCCGCCGCCGCTTTGCGCGGGTACCCCACTATATGTAATTAAAGGTTTAACTTCAAGTCTTCAACCATTTTAACAAAAAAAAAAGAGAGATCGAGAGAGAATTTGTATTCTTGTAAATACCTGAATTCTGTCGTAAAAATTTTTTTTAATAGATGAAAGTTAGGTTGAAGAAGGAAATATAGATAATAGAGATATTTGTGCAAAAAACCATCATCATGTTGAACATTTTTTGTGATTAAAACCTCCAATCAATTTTCATTTTATAAAAAATTCCAACTATCTAAAAAACCTCAACTAACTAAAACTTATCAAAATGATGTTTTTACTCAGAAAAATAACTTGTAACCTGATGAACCGGTTGTAATCTGCTGACCAATCATTGATCTCTGACGAACATTCTTTCCAGCAAACTCATCTGTCTGTGTTTTATTATTCAAATTCACATTTTTTTTGTTGGAATTTAATTTCTCGGTGAAAGTTTGTTGGTCGCTGATGACTCGTCGACGGTGACCTATGACTTTCAATTGGTTACAACCGATAATATCTCAATCCTATGAGTTTTTGTTGCTTGAGGATTTTTTGTGAAATGAAAATTGGTTGAAGGTTTTAACCATAAAAATGGTCCAACTTAAAGATTTTTTGCATAAATAATTCTAATAAAAAGCAGTGGAAGCGCTTGATAGAACATTACAGGGGTCGCACTCCCATTTGGGGGAAAGATTATGATTTTAGGAGGTACATCACGTGGTACTACAAAGGTATTGGTGGCCCCTGTCAAGAAATTCAATCGAGATGGAGTCTACACATCAAATGTGGTGTATCAAGAAGTCTTGCGTGATTATTAAGGTACAATCCTATAGTTTGCATTACTCATATGTTTCAATACTTTATCTTTGATAACTATCAACCTTTTATTATTTGCAGGATGTACATTAAACGGATCGTTCAAGTGAAGCATTATCATATTTGGATATTTTGGATGCATAAAGTGAAAAATGCTTGTAAATTTTTTATCACAAATATATTTGATCATATTTTTGTCTGTAACCATATGGTTTTTATGATATTTGACTGACATTGAAACTTAAGGTATTTTTCTATTACGTTGTTTAAAGATATTATTCATCATCGTCATCTATTAAACGAACAAGTAATCGAAAAGAATATTTGTCGCCGCCGCCGCTTTGCACGGGCATGTAGCTAGTATGTCTAAACTGTTATATATACATCACTTTTGTCTTCTTCTTTTTCTCTCTAGTAGTTCAAATAACAACACATTTATCTCCCTTATATCTCTCTTATATTCTCATTTCACCTATTTTTACCGATCACTCCCACTCAATTTTCTTGACCCGTAACTCTTACTTTTTTACCCATCAATCAATCAAAATCACTCTCCCTCTCTCTCCACTATCTCCACTTTATAAAGTTTTATCTGAAATCATTATCCTCAAATGACCATTATTTTTATGGATATGCTTTTTTAATTATATTTATGAATTTGGATGAGTGGATGCTATAATATTTTGATTTAAGCAACTCGAAATGATATATATCATATATCATTTTAAAGAGAGTAAATTACGTTCTTTAACTAACCATGAATTGTATTTTTAGTTATGTTTTCTAATATGTTGCAATCTCAGACATTTATGTATCAAAAGGTTACAAAAAATGTCATTTTAAACGAAAAACGTTAAAGTTTCTTTTAAGTTAAACCTTATTTGCGATTATGGCTAAAAGGCTTTTTTTACAATTAACTATTATTATTGTTGTTGTCATTATTGTTATTTTTATCATCATCATCAACTTCAAAGAAGATGAGTGCTTCCACTTCTCCATTTTCGATTTCATGATGCGGTACTTGACAATTTAGACTTAATGGAAAATCGAAGACAAATGGATGATGCATTGCACACAGACACCACAAGATGAAAATCAAGGACAAATGCACAGTTGATTGCATAAAGCACAACCACATGAAAATCAAGAATAGAAGCCCTTCCTTGAATCTTGTTTGATTTAGGTGGGTTTAGTCTATTTTGATTAGGTTATCAGTTCACGGTTTCGATTCAGATCTAGGGCAGATTATTATTATCTTTGTTATGTGTGTTTGAATATCTCAGTTTTGATTGAGATCTAGAGTTTTGTTTAAGTTGATCAAGTTTTTTGAAAGTGGCTTTGTTATTCTTTAGTTTATGAATTCGATTATTAACTTATTATAGTTATATACTTCTATTATTTTTATGTTGATCCTTATTATCCAAGTAGCACATATATTCTGTATTCAATAACTGAATATTTATACTCAACTGTTGAAGATATGTATTGCAGTGGTGTTTTCTATTTATGCATCATTTATATAACAATAAAAAAGAAATGGCATTTGATTAAGAAATTTAAATACAAAACCAATGTTAACCGGTGATAATACTAATTGATGGTATATAGGATTAATCCAAAAGTAAAGGAATTGATAATTTCAATTATCAATTAATTAGAAAAGAACCAACCCATCCATATTTAGGTAAGATAATATTTATTAGTAATTTAAATTGATAATTTCATTAGTTATAAAATATACTCCCCAAAACTTTTCCAAAATTGCCCTTACTATTTAAAAAAATTAGTTTTAATATTCCTTTAAGTTGTACTTATTTATTGATTGCGGTTGGTTCTCATACACACACATGCATACATATGCGGGAGCGCACACACATGTAATATGGTTCGAGAGCATACCACTTATTATGTAACGTATTAAAAGATAGCACCTTTAAAAAACTTTTAAACTTTTTTTTTTCATAAACATGTTTTAATTAACATTATCAAGATAATATGTAAATTTCACATACATTCACATCTATAACTCGTTAAAAATAATGTGAACGTACACTTACATAATTTTGCATGTATGTGAACGTACATTTATGTGATGCATGATTTCATTCACTTAAGATGTGTGAATGTGCGTTAAATATATATATACAAGGGTGAGTTCAATGGAAAACTTTATACATACAATTTTTTATCTATACAAGCTTTGAACACACAAAAATAAACTTTCAGTGGGTTCATTGCATTCATAGGCTTTAATATAAACAGTATTAATTAGATTCATTACATTTTCATGTTTTTATATATACAAGCTTCATTAGGTTCATTTCAAGTATAAGCTTTAATACACACTATATTCATTAGATTGATGACATTCAAACTATGTAAATAAGTTATATATAACATGCAAAAGTTTTAATTGATACTTATTTGTTAAACTTTTAGTAGTTTTCACGGTGCTTATTATCAAATGTTCCAAACAATGAATATGAACATGAACATTGTGATGCGCAAAAAATGAGCATGATGTAGTTTCAAATCCAGATGAAAATTTATGAAAATAAGCGAAGTTCATCATCTCTTTGAATTTGTATAAATTTTGTTAATTTAGAAGTGTATTATTTTAACTTATTTTAGCAATGGCGTAGCCAGAATTTTATAATAGGGTGGGCCAAATTTGTTGGTATAAAACTATAAATCAACAAATATCAGAAAACAAAAAACGTAATACTAACAAATTTGGTTACTCTAAATTTGTTCTATAAAATTTTTAATTGCTTGCAAATTCAACACTATCTTACATCTAAAAAAACATTAAAAAAACATATTAGCTAATAACCACTATTATGTAGACGTACTCCACATTTAATTTATGGTTGAATCAAGTTTAACATTTGATAAATGAACACAATAACATGAATGATATAGAATGTAACGGTAAAAGTAAAGAAGAATAGAAGACACTTCATAATGAGGAATTGAGAACATATTCTTTATTTAAATATCATGTTTGATATTTGAACCGATGGTAAATGAACGTAAAATTATAATTAAAAACTTAATGAGATAAAATTAATTTTAAATTGGTCAAAATTATATATATATGTGTGTGTAAGTATATGTATATATATGTGGTGTGTGTGGGGGTGGCCATGGCCCACCCATTGCCATATGTAGCTACGCCTCTATATTTTAGCATTTATTATTTAATTATTTGAAGCAATATTCAATTAATATAAAATTTAAATTGAGTTGACTGATTATATTATTTTTTTTTTCCAAACTATCTTTCACTAAATGTATCTGATTGGTTATATAACGAGATGCATGATGTATGTTGCATCACATGATTCATAATGAGATATATGGACTTATTCCTATGGCTATAAGGTGGTTCTTGAAACATAAAAGTTGTCAGTTGAATCAAACCCTGTATGTGTGTGTAATGTTTTTTAAAATGGGTATATGGAGAAGAGAGGGACATCAACATTGGATCCCATATTTATAAATAGCAGCACGTTAAGTTTGATTAATTTGCCCAAAACCATCGTTGAAAAATTAACATGAAAAAATGGAAAAGCAGTTGGAGTTTTCTTCTGGTTCTAACAGTGATCTCTCTTTCCTCATGTATTAGGACTTCATTATCCTCCATACTTGATCCACACTCCAAAGGTTTCATAACCTGTGTCCAATCCTTTCCTAACCATGAAACATCCATCACTTTCACCCCTGCCAATTCTTCTTTCCTACCCATTTGGTTGTTTTCTGCTAGGAATCTTAGGTTTGTTAATAACTATACTCGCAAACCATCCATCATCGTCACTCCGTTTAACGCAGCACAAGTCCAAATCGCCCTATACTGCACCAAACAACAAGGCTACGAGATCCGTATCAGGTCTGGTGGTCATCATTACGAGGGTGTCTCTTACACAGCTCAAGTCCCCTTTGTCATGCTCGATTTCTACAACATGAAAAGCATCAACATCGATGTTCCTAACCAGACGGCATGGGTTGAAACAGGCGCAGTCCTTGGCGAATTATACTATGCGATTTCACAGAAGACGGACACACTATCTTTCCCTGGAGCTGTTTGTCCGACAGTGGCCATTGGTGGGTTCATAGGGGGTGGTGGATATGGAAACTTGCTGAGGAAATACGGTCTCGGAGCTGATAATGTGTTGGATGTTCGGTTCATGAACATAGATGGAAGCATTCTTGACAGGAAGTCGATGGGTGAAGATCTGTTTTGGGCGATTCGAGGAGGTGGTGCTTCTAGTTTTGGAATCGTCCTTGCTTGGAAGCTGAGGCTGGTTCCTGTTCCAGAACGAGTAACAATTTTCACGTTGCGAAGAACTTTGGAAGAAAACGCAAAAGCGCTTTTCTACAAATACCAATACGTTGCACCCTTCATTGATAGGAATTTACTCCTTAGAGTTCAAGTAAGTGCCATAAACGTAAGCACTCCTCAAAAAACAGTACAAGTCATGTTTGAAGGAATATACCAGGGAAGAAAGGACACATTGGTTCCTTTGTTGGATGAAAAATTCCCAGAGCTGGGTGTGACCCGAGAGATGTGTGACGAAGTGAGAACCGTCCAGTCATACCTACCATTTACAAAATACGATTTCAGGACGCCTGTTGCTATCCTTGCAAACAGAAGCGCGTTTGCAAAGCGGGCGTATAAAGGAAAATCCGACTATGCTAGAGCACCAATCCCCATAGAGGGTATAGAAAGGATAATTGAAAAGTTTATGGAAAATGACGGTTCGGGGGGATTGATCATCAACCCTTTTGGTGGGAGAATGGGCGAGATTTCAGAGACGGCCATTCCTTATCCTCACCGAGCTGGGGTACTGTTCCAGATTTACCAGAATACAGGTTTGATGGACTCTAATTCAATATTGATCAATTTGAGACGAAAAAGATGGCTGAATGAACTGCATGATGTTTTTAAACCCTACGTATCCAAGTGTCCCAGGGAAGCATATTCCAATTATGTTGATTTGGATCTTGGTTTTGGAAACCGTACATACGAGGAAGCAAGCGAATGGGGGGAGAGTTATTGGAAGAAGGATAACTTTAAGAGGTTGATTCAAATCAAGGCCAGAGTTGATCCACAAAACTTCTTTAGGCACCCACAGAGCATTCCGTCTTTATAAAATCTCTTTCTATCGTCTACTATATCTGGATACAATGTTATACGTTGACGATTAAACAATATCAATAAAAAAGTAGATATTTTATCGTTTTGTTTAATTATATATATTAGGGATGATCATTTCGTTCACTACAAGAAAAACAACAAAATTCGTCGGAGACCTAAAGTGACGACTCATTACACGACTAAAAATGTCAGCTTTTTTGGCTTGACTGGCGAAACTTGGTTAGGTTTTTTGCGAGGTCATCGCAGTAGGGACGACCCATTTTTTTAATTTTATTTTTGGCGAAAAAAGATTTCGCTGTGAAAACTCCGCCTTTTTTTTTTTTGGACCCTTCAGCAACGACAATTGTAAGCTTCTACGATGACGAGTCGCCGCAATAGAGTATCTGTGATGACCAGTCTGTCACCGCAAAAGAGCTTTCGTCAGACAACATGCCGTCCCAAAGAGCTTTCGCGACGACTTTTTGGCTTTTAGCGACGACTTCTGTCGTTGCAAAATGTCAGATTTCTTCTAGTGTGTACGGCTTTTCTTAGCCAAAATTTTCTGTTTTTAAATTCTAGATATCAAACCAGTTCCTTTTTTTCTTTAAATTGTTATGATTATTGTCTAAATCCAATAATAAATTAGTTTTATGCTACAAGAAAAAACAAAAATAACACCAAGAACAAGTTGAAACCATCACCAATTCAAAAGGTGAAAAATGAAACAAAAGCCTAGAATCTAAGAATAAAACAATAACAAATGAGGAGTAATAGAAGGGGAAATGGGGAGAAATAAAAATGGGTGAAGAATTGAAATTGTGTATCAAGGGAGAAATAAAGAGGAGAAATGAAAACAAAAGGACGGTTAATAAACTAGGGTGACAATATACGCAAGTGCAACATTGACCACCCTGAACAGAAACATATCGAAAATTAGTCGAATCATAGAATACTTCTTTGATAAGTAAGCATCCTGAAATACAATGGCTCCGAAGGATAAGGCACCATAAGTTAAAACTAATCATAAACATTGATTGACTCTTCACAACGTATAGACATGTAACTCGAGTGCATGATTAATTATTAATTAGGTTCCCAACCAAGTAAGAACATCAGGTGATGTAGCCAATAGCCATATAGGTACACTTGGTCCCTTTGGCATCAGAAGAAGTCGAGTCACCTGGTTCATATCAACCACATGCTCACTTCATATCAAAGAGGTCAGTTAACAAAGATAAAGTGTTCTGTAAAATTTTTTTTTTTTCTCTGTTTATAACAACCAAACAAAAAAAATTGATTTTCTGTTGTATTTCTCTGTTTTGCCAAATAGATTAATCAATTCTCATTCTTCAAATTAATTCCATTATCTGTTATCATTTCTTTGCATTTTCATTTTCTGTATTAAATGGGTCGTAGTTTTTTATTTGAAAAGTTAAAAATCAAATAGGTTGCAATATTTTTCATTTGAAAAAAATTATACTGGCATAAATTATAGTTTTTTCGTTGTAAAAAAAAAAAGAACAAGTTGCAATTATATTGTTAGTAAAAACTAAAAACCGGAATGATTTATAATTTTTTGTTCAAACAGTTTTTAAAAATGAACGGGTCGTAGTTTTTTCCATTCAGGAAACCTAAAAGCTGAATAATCATAGTCTTTTTCGTTTGGAAAGATTAAAAAACCCGAATAATTTATAGTTTCTTAATTCCAAATAAAAAAGTAGTTCGGTCCATTTGGGTTGATAGTTTCTGTGAATGATAAAAACTATGAGCTATTTATTTTTTAGATATTTAGAACAAAAAAGTTATGAACCATTCCGGTTTTTATATTTTTGCTTACGAAAACTTTGTGACTCATTCATTTTTTAATTTCTACGAATGAAAGAACTATAAATAACTGTGGTTTATAATTTTTCGAGTGAAAATAATGATACCCATTTTTATTTTTAGTTTTTCATAAAAAAGACTACGACACATTTAGATTGGAAAAAAAAGCTAAAACAGTGTGTATTCTTTTGTTCGAAAAAACTATAAAAAGGATGATTCGTAATCTTTTAGTTTGGAAAAAGTAAAAATCAGGATAATTTGCACTTTATTTCATTCATATAATATGTAATCGTGAATAGATAATCGAATATTATATAACCGTAAATAAATAATTAGAATATATATTAAAAATTTATAAAATTATGAAAAATTAAAAATCATAAATAAATGAACTTAATTAAACTAAAAAAATAGTCACTAAAAATAGTAATAATATAATTAAATGAACTTTAAATAAATAATTAATGATAGAAAATTAAAGTACTAAAATTTTATTATAAAATTTCACAACAAATTTAAAACATAATTGAGTTTATTTGATGTTCATGAAATCTTTGCAAAACTTAAAAAATAAAAATAAATTTGGTTTTAATTTGGTATTTTATCATTATTGATAAAAGTATGAAAATATATTATTATTTTGTAATTGAAAAGTTGTTGGTGACCTGCTAAACATGTTTGCATGCCACCAATTACTATTAATTATTGATAGAAAAATAAAATGTTAATATAAACGATTAAATATATAAAAGTAAAAGTTTTTAATGATAAAAAATAAATAATGTTACTATTAATGATGAAAATATGGTTTAATATGAAAAAAACCAACATGTTTTCATGTTTTTTGCGAGTTAGTCCCTCTGTGTTATTTTTTGCTAAGAAAGTTCTCAAATTATTGTTTTCGATCCGGTTATCAGAAAAGTTTTGTTTTTTTCGTAGGGAAATTATACGAAAAACCAACGCACTTTGGATATTTTTCGATTAAGTCCCTGTACCAAAAACGTTTACAAAAAAGTTCTTCAACTTGAAATTTTTTACGAATTATGTTGTTTTATGGAACTTTTTAAGGATTTTTCAGACGTTTTTCATAAAATTTTGTTAAGTTTTATGTACTGTGATTTTCACAAAAACGTTTATAAGTTGAGGGACTATTATGGAAACGTTTTTTATGCAATGACTTGTTCAAAAAACACTGAAAGTACGTTGGTTTTTTACATGATTTTCCATTTTCCATAATCAACCCGGACTTTTTCACAAAAAACAAATATGTTTTCGCTATTTTTCTCTGAAAAGTTCACAAACTTGAATATTTTTTTGAAAAAATAAAGAAAAATTTCAAAAATCACAAAAAAATATATTACTTAAGGATTTTGTTGGTAAAAAATAACAAGGAGGGACTAAGCCGTAAAAACGTGAAAACATGTTGATTTTTTTCATATTAAATCCAAAAAAAATAAAAACTGTTACTATTTTTTATCATTTACCCAAAATTATATCATGACCGTTAGGGGATTTGTTCAAACCCCATCATCTCATACATTTTTTTAAATTGTAAGTTTAATATTATGATAATCTAAACTAATCCTTATAAACGATGTATATTGAATTTGTGAAAATCTAAGAACCCGTACTTTATTTATGCTTTAAATATCGTCAAATTATAATAATAATTATAATGTATATTGTTTTTCTTCATAAACCTATTAATAATTATTAATAGAAAAAATAGAAATACTGGTTTGAAAATTTCCGCAACAATTTTCTAGAGAGAACTGAAAATTATATTTTTATTTCGAAAAAGAATTCCATTGAAAGGGTGTTACTTCATGCATCATATCTATATCTACAATTGACCTAAAACATGCCTTTTTTTTCATAACTCATCATTATATTTTATTTGTTTATACTCTTTTGTCCAATCAAAAGATAAGAATTTATATGTCAAATGCATAAAGGTGGTGTATGAGAAATTAGAGGTAGTGCATGAAGAAATAGCCCCATTGAAAATTATGGTCAGTAGGTGGTGTCTAATCAGTCATTTATACATGGGTCTAATCAATCATTTAATAATTGAGGATTGGTCAAAATTCTATTAATGTTAATTTTTTTTAAAAGAATTCTATTTACAAATTCTCTTCGATGGGTACTTTTTGACGTGACCCTTTTTTAAAATTTAATAATTTTTTAAGGGTTTAATATTAAAATTTTTTTTTTTTACGTTTTTACCTTTAGTCCATCCGTGTTATTTTTTACAAATAAAATCTTAAGTTATATATTTGTTTGTGATTTTTGATATTTTTCTTTATTTTTTTAAAAAAATCTTCAACTTTGTGGACTTTTCGGAGAAAAATAGGGAAAACATGTTGGTTTTTTGTGAAAAAAAGTCAAGGTTATTTTTTTAAAAAAGTCTTCAAGTTTATTGTACTTGCAATTTTTACATGTTTGATATGTTAACATTAACACAGATTTGATACACAATAAATTAATCAATATTTAAATAAAAATATATGCATGGATACAATCTCGTTAAATATGTAAAATAAAAAATGTGTTGACATAATAATATATAACAAAAAATATATTAACGAAGTTCTGTGAAGTTATTTTATGGTTTATTATGCAAAAAATACCATGTTTTCACGTTTTTTTTACGTTTTCGTCATTCAATGTTATTTTTTTCATAAGAGTTCTCAATTTAATTCTTCTTTTTGGTTTAATGAAATTTGGATATTAGAACCTGATTTTTTGGTTTTTAAAAACCCGGTACTAATTATAACTATATTCTAATGTCCAAATTTCACTAAACTAAAAAGAGAAAAAATAACTTGAAAACTTTTATGGAAAAAAAATAACATAGATGAATGAAAACGCAAAAAACGTAAAAATATATTGATTTTTTTTCATAATAAACCCATTATATTAAGACATTCATTTTGATCGAATAACTTGATCGAACAAAATCAACAATGGTGGTTTAATTTTGAAGCAAAAAATTATGATTAAAAGAGTTAATTCAAAGTATATATCCCCGAAGTACATATATGTATGCACATCACGTGTGTGATGTTTGCAATAAAGATCAAGTAACTCGTAAAACTGATAAAATTATCAAATTCGTAAATTTTTTTTTTTTTTCAAGTCATTGATAAATAAAGTTGATTGAACGAATTAATATGCTTTAGGATTTTTTTTTGTAAAAATCCTTGCAAGTCAATATAAGTTTGAAAGGCTTCTGTTATATTAAAATACAAAGGTCAAAGATTTTTGTTAAAACGAGTAGATTCATAATTTCGCAGACCATTTCAAGTCAATTATGCAAAACTTATGCAGATTGATTGATGGCTTTGCCTTGTTTATCTATATATATATAGAGCAGCAGCAGTACGTAGTTTTCCATGAACAAAATTAATTTAAAAGAATTGAATCATTTGAATTTGGAAAACATGAATACATGGAGAAGCAATTCGGGATTTCTCATAGCTATAACCGTCTTTTTGTTTTCGTTCTCTCTTTCGCTATCCTCCAATGATCCACACACTCAGGCTTTCATAACCTGCATCCAATCCTTTCCTAACTTTAATCAAACTTCCGTCACTTTCACCTCTGCCAATTCCTCTTTAATACCCATTTGGCTCCGCACCGCTACTAATGCCAGGGTCCTTAATAACCACACTCGCAAACCATCCATCATCGTCACTCCCTTTAACGACCAACAAGTCCAGATTGCTCTCCACTGCACCAAGAAACTAGGCTATGAGATCCGTATCAGGTCTGGTGGTCATGATTTCGAGGGCATCTCTTACACAGCTCAAGTCCCCTTTGTCATCACTGATCTCTACAACATGAGAAAAATCGACATCGACGTTCCTAACCAGACTGCATGGGTCGAAACAGGCACTTTCCTTGGCGAACTATACTATGCCATCTCACAACAAACTGATAAACTGGCTTTCCCAGGCGGTCTTTGGCCGACTGTGGGTATTGGTGGGATCATAGGTAATGGTGGTGGATATGGACACTTGCTTAGGAAATATGGTCTGGGAGCTGATAATGTGGTGGATGTTCGGTTCATGGACGTACGTGGGAATATTCTGGACAGGAAGTCAATGGGTGAAGATCTGTTTTGGGCGATTCGAGGTGGCGGTGCATCTAGTTTTGGGATTGTTCTTGCTTGGAAGCTCAGGTTGGTTCCTGTTCCGGAACGAATAACAACTTTCACAGTTGCCAAGACTCTGGAAGAAAATGGAACCAAGCTTTTCCACAAATACCAATACGTTGCACCCTTCATCGATAGGAATTTACACCTTATAGTTGACCTAACTGCCATAAACACCACCACCACTCCTAAGAAAACAGTTCGAGTGAGATTTCAAGGACTATACCAGGGAACCACGGACACGTTGCTTCGTTTGTTGGATGAAAAATTTCCAGAGTTGGGTGTGACCAGGGAGATGTGTAACAAAGTGAGGACCATCCAGTCATATATGCAAATTGCAGGGTACAATATCACCTTGCCAGTTGCTATCCTCGCAAACAGAAGCGCATTCCCAAAGTTATCTGCTAAAGGGAAATCCGACTATGCACGGGCACCCATCCCCATAAAGGGTATAGAAAGGATATTTGAAAAGATTTTGGAAGATGACGGTTCTGGGAATGTGGTGATCAACCCTTTTGGTGGGAGGATGGGTGATATCTCAGAGACAGCCATTCCTTATCCTCATAGAGCAGGGGTGTTGTACCAGATCTTCGAGGCTTCCTATTTAAACGACTCTAATTCCACCATCATAACAGCGAGACGATTAAAATGGCTGAATGAACTGCATGATGTTTTTAAACCATACGTATCAAAGAATCCAAGGGAAGCATATTCCAATTATGTTGATTTGGACCTGGGTGTAGGAGACCGTACATACAAGGAAGCAAGTGAATGGGGTGAGAGTTATTGGAAGAGGCACAACTTTAAGAAGTTAATCCGAATCAAGGCCAGAGTTGATCCACAAAACTTCTTTAGGCACCCACAAAGCATTCCTGTCTTCTCTCAATCTCTTAACTGACATCAATCTGTCTATACGTTATGCTTTGTGATTTCAATCATCTGGTCGTTTATTTGATAACTGCTGTTTGTCCTTTTGTATTGAGTTATCCATCTCTATTTGTATTCGTTCAATTTGTTGTATTGCCTTCTTGACTGTTACCAGCAATTTTTGGGATGAAAAAACCACCCCCAATTTCAATTGATGGTTCCCACTTCCACCTAAACCTCTCATTCTCTGCGCTTCTTTGTACGCGATACTTCAGTGCCAACAGAAATTAATCAGCAACTTTTTTTTGACAAGCACGGTAGAGGTATAAAACAAAAATAGGCAACCGGCTACAAAAACGCCAAACATCAAACTGCAAATGATCTTTGAGGAGGAAATCTAAAAAACAAGAATCAAACTCCATCACCAGTTACTCTTGTTTGAGATCCAAAGCAATGCCATTGATTAAGCTTTTACAAATATACTTTCACAACCAAATAAAGATATAATCGAACCTCCCATACACTCGAAAGGCAGAGCCCAAGAAATTTTTTGTCTAAACATATATTACTTAACCCATCACGTTTTTTAATTATTCATAATTTCTGATATAACCAACCCCGATCATCGGTCAATCTTAGATCCTCCCAACTAATTAAAGAGATTTCTTCCAAATTTTTTTCACTTTCAAATACTTGATCCGTTGATTTTTCCTCAGTTTCTTGGCAAACCCCGCTTTTTAAGGTTAATCAGGTTGGGTATTTTATCAAGCATTATGCACCAACCAACTTAGCAAATTAAGTTTAGAATGGACCAAATTATTCCATGGAGTTTCTGAATCACAAAAGTGATCAATGAACGGTCGATAATCAATCAAAGAAGACAACGTACTAGCTCTGCAATCCTGTCGAATTTGAAGATAAAACGTACCTAACTGACATTCCCAAGTAAAAACATCTGGGGCAATTGTCGGCACAGATACACATCATGGGGCACATCATGGTGACACACCAGGAGTACAGAAAGTAATGGCAAAAACAGCATTTATTCCTGAAGGAAAAAAAAAAAAGTCAAATCAACTACAATTATCATATCGACCCCAGTTCATTAGACACCAACTTAAAATAACAACAAAAACTTCATAGAATGCAATATAAAAGCATACTTCGATCGGTGTCAGAGGTGGATCTAGAAATTTTTTCAATCATGTCATTTGTCAAAAACTCAAAATATGGAAATAACATGTGTTGGTTATATATATTACGTAAATTTTACAGCAATTATATATTATTAGCCGACAAAATTTATTGGTGTCACATGACACCGGTGCTTATACTGGATCCACCTCTGGGTGTTGGCGATGCCCTTAGATGGAAGATTTAGGAAATGGAAAGGAGAATCGAGATGGTGATGCTGAGGTAGCTTCCATTTCAAGTGAAGGCAAACTGCTTGGATCATCGTCGAATGCTCTCAAAGAGGTCAGCTAGAGATTGAATTCAGGTTTCCTAGGCTTACTTTAGTTGAAAACAATACTAAATGAATTCAAGGTCTCAAACCTATACCAGTTCATAAAATTGGCATTATTAAAACTTCAAAGACCATCACAAATTCAAGTTAGGAGAATAGTACATTACAGCTCAAAATTTTGATTCAGTAAAATTAAGGTTAAGTACCACTTTGACCATCTACTTTAGATTTGTCACATTTAACCACTAAACTTTTGTTTTGGAAAAAATAATAAAACTAATGGCTAAATCAATACAAAATTTGATAGTTTAGTGGTCAAATCGAGACAATTTTCAGTGGTTAAATTAGTAAAAAGATAGTTTAGTGGCTAAATATGTATACAAAAAATAGTTTAGTGGCTAAATCGATGTAAAAGTTGGATGGTCAAAATTGCACTCAACCCGTAAAATTACATCAAAATGTCTTCTGCAATTTTAAATATGCATGCACTTTAAGCAATCAACTTGAAACAGAGCCAATACAATATATCCAGACAATTAAGGGCAACGAAACACAATCAAGGCATAATAATGTACCTGAATCTGAGAACAAAGCACTGAATTGAACGACACAAAATCAAGAACTAAATAGGAGCACTGAATCGAATGGTACAAAATCAAGAACTAAATAGGAGCACTGAATCGAACGGTACAAAATCAAGAGGTAAAGTATGTCTATCGGTCCATGAAATGGTGGCAGATCGAGCAGGTGATAAGGAGAGGCGGAGAACACACAAATCAAGGGCTGAGGAGAGGTGGATTGAGCGCGGAGCAGCACACATGAAGCAGAGGCGGAGCAAAGGCGAAAGTGGTTGAAGAGGCAGATGGGAGGGAGAGAGAGAGAGAGATAGAGAGAGAGGGTGGGGGGTGATTGTTGAATGATAAATACTTACTATATATGTTTCTTTAAAAATTAAAATTGTCATTAACACTGTGAGGAAAGGATGAAAGAAGGAAGAAAGAAATATTGTTGATTGTGTTATTTAACAATTTTAAAGGGAGGAAAGATGATGATAAGTAGGGAAAGCATAGGACTTTTTCTTTCCAAAAGTTTCCTACCGTATCCTGGAAGAAACAAAAGAAAAGGAAATGGAGGCCCTCCATGTTTACGCAAATATATCTTTTACAATACGGCTTCCATCTATATTCAAGAACATAAACTCTTAATTGTTCGCCTTTCATTCTTTTCTCTATCTTTCGTATTCAAGAACACAACCACATATCATATTTTTCTTTCTTTACCATTATAATCTTTTTAATACCTTCGTATTCCTCCCTCTTTTTTTTTCCTTCATAACACAAGAACAGAGGTTAAAAGAAAGAAAAGGAAGGGAGAGGGAGTGAAACGAAGGGGAAAGTAGAAAATGAAGAACACAAATGGGAACAAGCTGCAGTCTTGAGTTCTCTCATCTTCTGAATAATGGGATCATTGAAATTTAATGGTATAATCATCCTTCCTAGACCTGACAATTCGTGTATTCGTGTCGTGTAACAGGTTAGACACGAATTTACACGACACGAATTTGCCAAACCTGTACACGACACGAAATAAAAAACGTGTCTGGTTATGAAACCTGTACACGACACGGAAAAAATTCGTGTTTCCTGTGACACGACACGCAATTTAGTCGTGTCACACGAAAACACGAATACACAACCTGTAAACGAATTAGACTCAAATTTTTAACAAAAATTGAACTTATAAATCCAAAATTCCATCTTTCAAAACATCTAATTCCAAGTTTCCAACATCCAAAACATATAAATCCAAGTTCTCACTAAATATATAATTCCAAATCCCAAAACATATAGATCCAAGTTCTCACAAAATATATAATTTTATTTGAATTTCGTGTCTTTGACGTGTTAGGCGTGTCTTAGACGTGTCATCTGTGTCACACGTATTTTACACGTGTCTTATACGTGTTTATACAGGTAAATTCGTGTTTGACACGTGTAAGACACGAAACACGAATTTCAAAAACAGGTCAACCTGTTTTGACACGAAACACGAATTTACCAAACCTGTACAAGAAAATTTCGTGTCGTATACGTGTCGTGTCTGTTGTGTCGTGTCCCATATTGCCAGGTCTAATCCTTCCCCTCCCGATTCCTTTGTTAAAAACATTAAAGACACATATCGATAATATATTGTATCATCCTAATTCCATTTATTTAATGGTATCTTCATCCTAATTCCATTTATTTCCTTCCGTTTCCTTTTAAGTTCTCTTATGGAGCACTCGGGCTCAAAATCAAGGATCGAGCGGACGGAGATAGTATAATTTGTTATTTTATTTTAAATTTTAAATTAAAAAGAGATTTTTTTTTTACCTATTTTAATATATAGTACTAAAAGCCTCAGTAACTAAACTAGTTTCTGTCACTAAAAGTTTCAACCATTAATTATCATTTTCCTTGTTGTGTGTGTGTACAAACACGCAAGATAGATTAATCATAAAATTCGATCATGCGAATGGATGCAAATTTGTGTGCTTAATCGACGGTATACATCTTCCATTAAAATTTATGTGATTCATGTGAATGGTCGATCATTTCACATATTTTAACCTACAAGGGTATAATATTATCGATATTAAAAAGACATTTAATGCTGGTATACACATTTTTTATGTTAAAAGAAATATAATAAAAAGATTATTTTTAAAGTATGCTTGATAGCTTTATATATATATTTTAAAGTACGCTTGATAGCTTTATCTGTGTGTGCGCGCGTATGCGTGTCTTTGTGTGTGTATTTATGTACGTACTTATGTATAGAGAGAGGTCCAATGGAGAAACACTATACCTCGAAGAACTTTGAAGAATCATTATACATCGTAAGAGAAGCTCGGTACGTGCAACAAAATGTTCATTTAGGGTAATTTTGAAAAACTTATTTATTTGTTTAATAATATCAAAATTAAAATTAATTAATTTGTTGAAAATCTGTAAGTCATGTAGGTTGTTTTAGAAATCATGTGGTGTTTGTTACAAAACATTTTTACGAATGTTTTTTTTTCAATCATATTTTATTATTTTTAGATTGTTTGTCAAACTTTTTTTGGATTTTTTTAGAGATTGTACAACGAACGTAACATTATAAGTGTTAGATACTTGCATTAAAGACTCGGTGAAAAGTTTCAACCTTTTATTGTTCACAAAATCGTGTTCGATGGAATGTTTCAAAATATAAAGAAAATACATATTAACAGTGAATTTAAATTTAACAGATATTATATTTTAAGAAAACAAGCTTAACTTTGAGTAAAAAATAAACATCTAAAGTAATTGTAAGATCTGTTGGCAAAATGGTCTTAACTATTTCCCGACAACCAGCCCAATCAAAAAATAACAATCCAAAAGTTTGAACACATGAATATACGCTGAAAACTTTAAATCCGAAGAGAAACAACCACATGTATATAGAAAGAAAATTCAGTATATCCCAAATTTTAAAATGACAAAGATTAATTTCTCAAATCATCCTCAAATACACACACATACTCTCTCCAAGCACTCTCTAAAGAAAGAAAGATCGAATGAATCAAATACTTAATTCATAGTGTGTTATTGGTGTACAAGAATATCTTTGTTACATATAAAATTTATTGGATCTCATTTAAAAAATTGAAAATTTCAAAGATTGGGTAGTGGAAACAATCTAACTTAACAAAAAAATATAAAATTTTTGTGTAAATATAAAAAGAATACATGACTTGATCAACTCTTTTACTTTCATCTCGATCAAGAACTACATCAACAATTTCAACAGGGGCGTCTTTTAGGGTGTGCGAAAGGCTCGACCGCACAGGGCCCCTAATTTCGTAGGGTCTCACAGTCATAATAAAATCTAAATTTTGACCAATAAAAATTTTTCTAGTATTTGACATGTACACATGACAGATCCGTGCATTAAAATGAAATTAATGTCAAATTCAATTTGATTCATATTACTTATTTTAATTTCTCATTAATCAGTTTTTTATTATTCACGGCCTCTACTTTACCTATTAAAATTGAGTCGCAAGATGACCAATTTACTATTTAAAATATTTAAGGGACTGTTCTAATCACAAGCACAGGACCTCCGAAATCCATGAGACGGCCCTGAATTTCAACTATCATCGACTTTCAATTCTGGGAGTTGCAGGTTTATGGATTGGTCAATCAACAATTTTAGCACTATCATTTTCGATTACCTATGATCTATAAGTCAACTATTGTATTTCCGCGCTAACCATCTAATAAAAAAAGTAACTCACAAATTTAACCACTATTAGATTACTTCAATATATGAGCGTTGACCAATATCTTTGACCGATAAACTAATAGCAAAATGTCTCTTTTAATTGACCATTGCTTTGAAGGTTGACAAATTCAATACCTTTGACCGATATTTGCGCAAACGAAACGTAATAGCTTTGAAACTACTAGATCTAAATCCTTTGATCGATTAATTAGCTAGATTAATGATGCATGGTTGAGATCCGGCTGACTCTTTTTCTCTTTTTTTTTAACGAGCGAATTGCAAACCAAGAAACCATATATAGTAAACCGAAAACACTAGAAAGTAGATCTCTTCTAGAATTGCGAAAGAGTAACGTACGTAGTCTAAGCTTTGATACCATGATAAATTTAGAGACAATACAAGAAACTATTATATCTTCTAATAATAGAATAAAGATACGCACTGCAATGAGTATTTAGATACAAAAAATAAAGAAATCTAAAAACTAAAAATAGCCGGATCTAATCTATTAATTAATCTAACAAACCAAACTTGTAAGTTGTAATAGGGCGCGCGTAAAAATTAATTGTTGATGCTTCCTAACAAAAAGATTCAAAAGATGATTCTTGCAAAAAAATCATCTCCACTGTACGATAAAGATGTTGTAAGATACACCTGATGCACTTTGAGTCTTTATCAAAATGTGAAATCTCATATTGATTCAATTAGAAGAATACAATATATATAGAGAAAGAGAAGCTAACTAACTTCAGGAAAACTAACTAATTCAGTAAATAAGTAACAGACTAACTGTTATAACTAACACCACATCAGTGTTATATAGTCTACATCCCCCCCTCAAGTTGGCGGTTCTGATAAACCCAACTTGTTAACAAATGAAGAATGTTGAAGATAACCCAAAGCTTTAGTCATTACATCAGCCATTTGTAGTTGGGAAGGAATGTACGCAGTCTGTAAAAAACCATCTTGAATTTTATCTCTTGTGAAGTGACAATCAATGTCAAGGTGCTTCGTTCGATCATGATAACAAGGATTAGCAGCAATCTGTTGAGCTGATTTATTGTCACAAAACAGAGTAATAGGAAGTTGAACTGGAACATGAAGATCTTGAAGAATATAACTAAGCCACAATAATTCACAAGTAGTAGCAGCCATGCTTCTATATTCAGCTTCAGTGGATGATCGAGACACTGTAGCCTGCTTCTTTGTTTTCCAAGAGACTAACGAATGTCCAAGAAAGATGCAATATCCTGTTAAAGATCGTCTGGTCATTAAACATGAAGCCCAATCAGCATCTGTAAATCCCTGTGACCTTCAAATGAGATTGAACAGGATAAAAAAGCCCCTTAGAAACTGTTCCTTTAAGATATCTTAAGAGATATTTTGCAGCTTGTAAATGTGGCTCTTTAGGATCTAAGACAAATTGACTTAGATGTTGAACAGCATAAGAGATATCTGGACGAGTCATTGTCAGATACAGCAATCTGCCAACCAATCTTCTAAAGGATTCTGGAGATGAAACAGGTTTTCCTTTATCAAGAGAAAGTTTCAAATTCTGAGGTAAAGGAAAAGAGGTAGGTTTTACTCCAGTCAAACCAGCATCTTGTAACAGATCAAGAACATACTTGCGTTGGTTGAGATAAGTACCAGCAGTGGTTCTGCATATTTCAATGCCCAAAAAATATTTAGCTAAACCCAAATCTTTGATAGTGAACTTAGTGTCCAAAGCCTGCTTTGTATCTTGTATTTCCTTGTCACAATTGCCAGTAACGAGAACATCATCAACATAAACGAAAGCAACTGTAAATGCATCTCCATGACTTTTGACAAAAATAGAGTAATCATGTTTAGATTGAACAAAACCCAAATTAATGAGAAACTTAGATAACTCTTGATTCCATTGTCTTGAAGCCTGTTTAAGACCATAAAGCGATTTTTTAAGCTTGCAAACTTGACCTGGAGAAGCTTTGGTATAACCTTGAGGTGGTTTCATATAGATGTCTTCATCAATATAACCATGCAGAAAAGCATTATTTACATCTAATTGATGTAAAGGCCAACCTTTTGCTGTGGCTAAAGCAATTAAGACCCTAACAGTTGCAAGTTTAGCAACTGTGTGAAAAGGTATGTTTGTGATCAAAACCACGAATAACCAATCTAGCTTTGAATCTTTCAACTGTACCATCAGGTTTGAACTTTGTTTTGTAAACCCATTTAGAAGATATAGCTTTATGATTCGTGGGTAAATCAGTGAGTTCCCAAGTTTCATTCTTTTCTAAAGCTTCCAGCTCTATATTCATTGCATCAATCCAATTAGGATCTTTACAAGCCTGAGTATAGCTAGATGGTTCCTGCACAGAATATACATTTGCTAGAAAAGATATATGAGACTCTGGGATGGATTGAAGACCACTTGGTGTAAAAATAGGATAAGTTGCCTTTGTTTTGGAAGATGTGTTTGATGTTATGAAGTCCTTAAGCCAAACAAGTTTATTTATAGATCTGGACGACCTTCGTGGAGGAGGAGGACAAGGATCTGATTGTGAAATAGGAGGTGATGAAGGTGGATTATCAGGTGGAGGAAAAGAATCAGAAGGACAATTATCAGGAGAAGAATAAGGAGGTGAAGAATATTGCGGAATGGTGGTGAGATTATCAGTTGAATCATCAAGCAGTGTAGCTGATGGAAAAAGAGTCTTATCAGTACAAGAAGATTGAGAATTCAGATTATGAAAAGGAAAAACAAATTCCTTAAAAGTAACATCTCTACTATGTAAGATTTCCTTTGAAATTAGATTATATAGCTTATAACCTTTTTGTCCAGGTGGGTACCCTAGTAGAACACATTTTTCAGCTTTGGGTGCAAATTTGTCTTTATTGGGTTTGTTGATATTGGCATAACACAGACAGCCAATGGTTCTGAGATGAGCATAAGAAGGTGCTGTTCCATGAAGAATTTCATAAGGAGTTTTCCAAGACAGATTTGGCATAGGCATTCTATTTATCAAATAAGTGGCTGCAAGAATACAATCTCCCAAAAAAGTGTTAGGAAAATTAGCATGAATTTTAATTGCTCTTGCTGTTTCAAGAAGATGTCTATGCTTTCTCTCAACTACTCCATTCTGTTGAGGGGTGTACACCATTGATTTTTGGTGTAAGATTCCTTGTGATTGTATGTAGGCTAATACTTTACCATTGACTATTTCAGTGCCATTATCTGACCTGATAGTCTTTGGTTTGGTATTGTGGTGATTTTGAACATAAGCTACAAAGGAAGATAGGATGGATGGAATTTGGTCTTTGGTGTGGATTAAGTATGTCCATGTAGCTCTGCTTTTGTCATCGACTATGGTAAAGAAATAATGAGCACCATTAAGTGAATGTGTTTTATAGGGCCCCCAAAAATCAACATGTATTAATTCAAAAGGAAAAGTAGTAGAAATATTACTTTTAGGAAAAGACAATCTATGATGTTTGGCTAGAACACAAGTTTCACAAGAAAATGCAGAGACATCAATATTCTTGTATTTATCGATATGAATCATTTTTGACAAAGAAGTATATGTCCCATTCTAGCATGAAAAGTGTCAATGGCAACATCATCATGAACAGAAGCAACAAAGGAACTATTAATAGGAGAAATTTCAGGAGAAGCTTTGAGAGTATATAAGCACCCTGACCCCTTTCCAACTCCAATGATTTTGTTAGTTGAAGGGTCCTGAAAAACACAACGGTTGGGATAAAATTGAGCAATCAATTCTTGAGATTTAACAAGTCTACCTACAGAGAGTAGATTGTATTGAAAATCAGGAACGTATAACACATTAAAAAGTGTTAAAAGAGGGCTTAATTTGATATGACCAACCATTGTAACAATCTTGAAAGTTTTGTCAGGCAACTTGACAGAAATGAGTTTTTTAAGTGTCTTAACAGAATGGAACAGATCAATATGTGGTGACATGTGATCAGAGGCACCAGTGTCAACAATCCAATCAGATTTCATATTTATTTCAGCATGACAGGATAGAGCAAATGATGAGTCATTTGAATTGATATCTGAAGTAGCAAAGTCTTGAATTTGGTCTTTGCCTTTGAACAATTTCATCATTTCTTGACAAACTGCTGTCACCAGTTTTTGATCTAAAACATTAATAGAAGAAGCATGCAATTCATTTTCAGATTCCATGTCAAAAGGAGTATCAAAATTGCAGTTTACATGTGCAGCAACTCGAGTATGCTTCTTAGCTTTTTTCCTTTGTACCAATTAGGATAACCAATTCTTTCAAAACACTGCTCATATGTATGACCATCTTGTTTGCAGAAATTGTAGTGTTTCTTGCCATCAGATTTCGTGTCAATTTTGTTTCCTTTGTAACCAGATTTGGTGTTGACAAAAAAGGCAGAAGGTTCAACCATCTTATTGGTTACTTGCTTTTGCTTTTCAACTTGTTGCACAATATAATAGGCTTTGTTAACATTTGGCAAGGGATCCATGGAAAGAATATGACTTCGAATAGACTCATAATCGTCATTGAGTTTCATTAGGAATTGAACCAATTTAGAACGATTTTCAATCTCTAGGAATTTGTCTATAATTCCACATGAGCATTCATTCATTTTTCCACAATGACAGGAGGGAACACCATTGAGATTATGTAATTCATCCTAGCAACGCTTTAATTTGTTAAAATAGGCAGCAATATTGAGATTACCTTGTGAGATGTTGGTCAATTCTTGTTCCAACTGGTAAATGAGTGGTCCATTGCTTTGCCCATAACGTTCTGAAATTTCCTTCCATAGATCATATGCAGATGAAGCATAAAGAAATGCTTCTGACAATTCACTTATCATTGAATTTAGGATCCAACAGGTGACCATGTAATCGCTCCTTATCCACCGTTGAAAATCAGCATGATCATTTGCAGGTTGACGACAGGATCCATCAATGAACCCTAGCTTTAGTTTCGTACCTAGGGCCATTTTAATGGTACGACTCTACCAAGGAAATTATTTCCATTAAAAGGAGTATTCGTCAATATCAGGTAGCGATGTGCAGAGGATCACTACTCGCAAACATTGTATTTGGATTGAGGATTACGCCATCGGAATTTGCCATGGCAGAGAGGAAGAATTAAGAGAGAAAGGATCAGTTTTGCTGATACCATATCAAAATGTGAAATCTCATATTGATTCAATCAGAAGAATACAATATATATAGAGAAAGAGAAGCTAACTAACTTCAGGAAAACTAACTAATTCAGTAAATAAGTAACAGACTAACTGGTAGTGTTATATACTCTACAGTCTTTGAGTGTAACTACGTTAAGCGATCAATTGTTCGTTAATTTGTTCTCGTCGACCTTTTTTCCACCGGTTAATAACAATTTGCATCATTCAAAAAGGAAAAAAAAAACAAGATTCGGTATTTGTTGAAGTTTCTTTGTAAAGTGATATATGCACA
Organism: Centrapalus pauciflorus; assembly: GCA_020465985.1. Classification (NCBI taxonomy): domain Eukaryota; kingdom Viridiplantae; phylum Streptophyta; class Magnoliopsida; order Asterales; family Asteraceae; genus Centrapalus; species Centrapalus pauciflorus. The sequence continues at coordinate 76,510 of JAANYP010001718.1, read as the reverse complement.
CTTTCTCTTATTAAACATAGACGATAAACCTATGATTAATTAGTTTCCTAGATCAATCGGTGTTTTGAAGTTGATTATTTAATTTGGGGTGAAAATTCAAGTACAATATGGGTTTTTTTATAAATATGTAAATTGGGCATGCAAGGTGTTTTCCTATATATATGACTCTGGCAACAAACGTATATATAGTAACTTTCTAGCGTTATTTTGCTGGTCATCATCTACATTTTTGTGCCAATTAAGTTTTAGAGGGAGAGTGTATACTGTGTACATTAATGGCAGCTTTAATTTGGGTTATTCTATGGGTTGTTCTTTGGCTGGATTTTTCACTAAAACAATAAGTTGAGTTTAATCCATCTGCTATGAGGGTGATATGCAAGTGAGAGATCACGGGTTCGTCTCCAGTTGGAGGCAAGTTTGAATTTAGGTGGTGAGTAGTTTGCAGTCAAAAAAAAATAATAATAAAGTATTAATCAAATTCATTTCCAAGTAATAATTTATTTCATGGATCATGACTGCCTCAAGTGGAAGCTAGCAATCTAACTTGGGAAAAAATATAAAATTTTTGGGTATATATAAAAAAGCATATATGACTAATGACTTGCTCAACTCTTTTATTTTCATTTCAAAAACTCGGTCAACAATTTCAGCAATCATCGAATTTCAATTCTGGGAATTGGTTTAATTATGGATTGGTCAATCAACAAATTTTAGCACTATCATTTTTATCACCTAGCTTTGATATAAGTCGATCAGCTTGTAATTTGTCACCTATATATATATATATATGTAAATAAATAATTTTAACGTACTTCATTACAATCTGAAATGATGATCTTTAAAACAATCTTATATACTAATTACTTCGTAAAACACAATGTCATAAGAGGGAAGGCAATACTCACCATTCCTTTTCCCACGTCAAATTTTCTCCCTTCACTTTTCTCACCTTTCTAATTAGGTTGGACACATTTTTAAACATTTCCATTTTTTCTTAATTTTTTTTATTAAAAGAAATTCATTTTAATTAATAAAACAATTAAATCTAAAATAATAATTTTATAAATATTAAAACAATTACATAACATAAAATTAAAAACTACGCGATTAAAAATACGAAACAACAATTACGATACTTAAAATTACGAAACTGAAGTTACGAACATAAAAATAAGAAACTGAAATTATGAACATGAAATATGGAACTGAAATCAGTGGCGTAGCCAGGAATTTGATATAGGGGGGGCCAAATTAATCGGTAGAATTCTAAGTATGAATAAAGAACAAAACCAAAGATGGTTAGAAAATAACATTCAATCCATTCATCACTTAGAACTTTTTAATTGCACAAGGCATTCCTTTACATCTATAAAATCGTCCAAAATGGAATCTAAACTAAACGTGTTCGCAATCTAGTCTTCACGATTTCCATTTTATTACTAAACAAACATATTAACAGATAACTGATTAATAAAGGCGGAATCGGGAATCAAATAGTCGCTAGCTAGCCTCTTCGTTTTTTGGAGATTGGAAATTGAAAAGTTGGAAGATTTTGTTGATTAGAAGAGGCAGCGCAAGCGCCACACTGTACTGGGCGCACAAAGAAGATAATTGATGGGAGATTTCTAAATTAGTTTTCGGCTTTTGGCAGATTTTTGTATATTTTTTTGGGCTATACCTCATTTATGTTTGGGCGGTGGGCCAAATATATAATAATATAGATATATACTAAAAGGCTGTTGCATTTTTTGGGGAGGCCATGGCCCCCCTTAATGCTCAAGTACCTACGCCACTGACTGAAATTAATAAAACAATTAAAACTAAAATATTTAAAATACGAAACTGAAATTACGAAGGAAACAAAAGTTACGAACGTAAAATACGAAACTGAAATTATGAACGAAGCAACAATTACGAAACTATAATAAGAAACAACAATTAAAATAAAGAAATTATAAAACTAATACGTAAAATACGAAACTGAAATTATGAACGAAGCAACAATTACGAAACTAAAAAAAATTACGAAACTATAATAAGAAACAACAATTAAAATAAAGAAATTATAAAACTAAAATTATATATATACATATATATATATATATATATATATATATATATATATATATATATATATATATATATATATATATATATATATATATATAGATATAGATATATATATATATATATATATATAGATATATATATATATAGATATATATATATATATATATATATATATATATATATATATATATATATATATATATATATATATATATATATAGATATATATATATATATATATATATATATATATATATTATATATATATATATATATATATATATATATATATAGTATATATATATATATATATATATATATATATATATATATATATATATATATATATATATATATATATATATATATATATATATATATATATATATATATATATATATATATATATATATATATATATATATATATAATGCCGTGGAAAGGTGGAGGAGACGAAGAGGGGAGAAAAAATCCGGGGCCGACTGGTGGAGGTGGTGTAGCCAGCGGCCTCTGCCCATGTGGCAAAGCCACATGGCTAGCGGCTTGCCCACTCCCTTCACCCTAAAGAGTATCTATCAAGAAAACACATATATAAAAAATCTAATATTTTTTCATATATATTTATTGTTGTGAAGGTTAATTTGTCCATATAAATGTTTCTTTAATTGGTTGTTTTTTCTTTCTGTGAAAGCTATATATGTTGTAGGAACATGTAGCAGAACTTGCATCGATCTGATCGATGGAACGATGCAAACCTAATATATGGAAAGAAAGAAAAACATTTTAATCTCTTTCAACCATGTATAAGTCTGTGAAACGAATCAATAAATTTAAACCAACAGTACTGCTGGAGAAATTTATAGTAGATAAGTAAAGGGATAACAATAAGCTTTATAACCATAAAAATATACGTGTATGTGGATACAAACTCGTTAAGTACGTAAAATAAAAAAAAATACGTTGACAGGCAAGTAACAAAATATATATTACACAAGTTTATGTATCTTGAGAGATCATTAAGACAAAAGTTTTGATTTAGGGACTTGATCGGAAAAAAAAATCAACTATACGGCGGTGAAACAAAATATTGTGGTTCAGAGATTTAATCGAAAAAATATGTCTCAGAAGTTCCATGTATGCATACCGGCCACATGTGTGCCACATAGATCAAGTAACCAAGAAAACCATCAAATTCGTTAGGTTTTACAGAGCAGAATGATTTATAAGATGAAAACGTTGATTGAAAAGGACTTGATTAAAGAACTGTACACTGTGTTCTCGAATTAGAAAAGAAGAGAATAGAAAGAAAAATGGAGGAAAGAAACATGGAAGAAAGAAAGAGAAAAGAAAATAATGTTTGTGTTTGTGTTCTTAAATCAAGAGGAAAGAAAGATGAATGAAAAAAAATTTATGTTCTTGAAGAGGGAGGAAAGAAAATAAAAGCCTTTGTTTCTTTGTAATTTACATGAACAAACTTTCTTTCCCTCACTTTCTTCCCACATTTGGGAGGAAACATTTAAGAAGAAAACCATACATATTTTCTTTCCTCTTCTTTTGCTTTCCTTCCTTGAATATGATAAAAGAACACAAAGTTTTTTTATTTTCTCCCACTTTCACTTGCTTTCTCCTCCTTTCCTCCGTTTAAATGTGTTCGAGAACAGAGGGTTAGTATTTTTTAATGTAAAAATCCTTGAAAGTCAAGATAAGTTTAAAGACTCTTATTAAATTAAAACGAGTAGATTAATAATTTTGCAGACCATTTCAAGCAAGCCAACCATGCGGCCCTATGGCTTTCTCAGCTTGATTATCTATATATATAGCAGCAGCAGTATGTGATTTGCCATGAACCAAATAATTAAAAGAATCATTTGAATATGGAAAACATGAATACATGGAGAAGCAATTGGGGATTTGTTCTAGCTATAACCGTCTTTTTGTTTTCATTCTCTCTTTCGTTATCCTCCGATGATCCACATACTCAGGCTTTCATAACCTGCATCCAATCCTTTCCTAACTTTAATCAAACTTCCGTCACTTTCACTTCTGCCAATTCCTCTTTAATACCCATTTGGCTCCGCACCGCTACTAATGCCAGGGTCCTTAATAACAACACTCGCAAACCATCCATCATCGTCACTCCCTTTAACAACCAACAAGTCCAAATCGCTCTCTACTGCACCAAGCAACTAGGCTATGAGATCCGTATCAGGTCTGGTGGCCATGATTTCGAGGGCATCTCTTACACAGCTCAAGTCCCCTTTGTCATCATTGATCTCTACAACATGAGAAACATTGACATCGACGTTCCTAGCCAGACTGCATGGGTCGAAACAGGCACTGTCCTTGGCGAACTATACTATGCCATCTCACAAAAGACCGACACACTGTCATTCCCGGCCGGTCTTTACCCGACTGTGGGTATTGGTGGGATCATAGGTAATGGTGGTGGATATGGGCACATGCTCAGGAAATATGGTCTGGGAGCTGATAATGTGGTCGATGCTCGGTTCATGGACATACATGGGAATATTCTGGACAGGAAGTCAATGGGTGAAGATCTGTTTTGGGCAATTCGAGGAGGCAGTGCTTCTAGTTTTGGGATCGTCCTTGCTTGGAAGCTCAGGTTGGTTCCTGTACCAGAACAAGTAACAATTTTCACAGTCGCAAAGACTCTGGAAGAAAACGCAACCAAGCTTTTCCATAAATACCAATACGTTGCACCCTTCATCGATAGGGATTTTCACCTTATAGTTGACCTAGCTGCCGTAAACACCACCACCACTCCTCAAAAAACTGTTCAAGTGAGATTTCGAGGAGTATACCAGGGAACAACCAGCCCATTGCTTCGTTTGTTGGATGAAAAATTTCCAGAGCTGGGTGTGACCAGGGAGATGTGTAACGAAGTGAGGATCGTCCAGACATACCTGTTTTTTGCAGGCTACAATATCACGTTGCCAGTTGGTATCCTTGCAAACAGAACAGCATTCCCAAAGTTATCTGCTAAAGGGAAATCTGACTATGCCCGGGCACCAATCCCCATAGAGGGTATAGAAAGGATCTTTGAAAAGGTTTTGGAAGATGACGGTTCGGGGAATGTGGTGATCAGCCCTTATGGTGGGAGGATGGCTGATATCCCAGAGACAGCCCTTCCTTATCCTCATAGAGCAGGGGTGTTGTACCAGATATTCGAGGTTTCCTTTTTGAACGACTCTAATTCCACCATCACAACAGCGAGACGATTAAAATGGCTGAATGAACTGCATGATGTTTTTAAACCATACGTATCAAAGCATCCAAGGGAAGCATATTCCAACTATGTTGATCTGGACCTGGGTGTAGGACATCGTACATACAAGGAAGCAAGTGAATGGGGTGAGAGTTATTGGAGGAGGCACAACTTTAAAAAGTTAATCCGAATCAAGGCCAGAGCTGATCCACAAAACTTCTTTAGGCACCCACAAAGCATTCCTGTCTTCTCACAATCTCTTAACTAACATCTGTCTATACGTTTTGTTTTCTGTTTTCAATCATCTGGTTGTTTATTACATGCATCTTTGTTTACCACTTAATGGATAATTAAGAAGTCATTTTATCTTTGACTGATTTCTTAATGATTGTATTAATTAAGAACTAAATAAACAAATTGTTTTGTCAGACATTGCTGCTTTTGTATTGTGTTTTCCATATTTATTTGCATTTGTACAATTCATTAGACAGAAAATCTTTTAATTTGAATCTTGTTGCAGATATTACTGAACTCTTCCATTAAACTTTAAATATTGTTGGAACCTATGAATTTTGTTGAATTCCATAAATTTTCGGATCTTATGAATCCTGTTGAAACCTATGAATCTTGTTACAAATACTGCTATGAACCTTTTGAATATTGTGAATCTTGTTGCAGATACTTCTGTGAACCTTTTGAATCAAATGAATCTTGTTACAAACAAATGTTGGTATATATATATACCAACAATGCATCGAAGAACCTTGAAGAGCCACAATGCATTATGCATCGCTATAAAATCGTAATGTATCACGTGGAAGTCGTTGCATCACGCAGAAATTTGATGCATCACGTGGAAATAATATGCATCACGCGAGAATTGTGATGCATTTGTGGTGGTGCATGAAGGTTTTTTTTGATACATGAAGAATCTATATTTAATAAGAGGAAGCGTGCATCAATTTACAAAGAAACTTCAACAAATACCAAAAATCATGCACAGAGACAATTGTTTCAAAAACAAGGTAAGCTCAATAACCAAATCTGCATTTTTTTTCTTTGACGGATGCAGAATATTACTAAGCGGTGGGAAAACGTCCACAAAAGAACAAACGAACAACTGATCGCTTAAAAACACTCAAATTACAAAATGAATATTTATCCCACAATTGATGGCGGTACGGCGGAGCAACGGTGGTAGTTCACTAACAACAAGCAACACCTCGTTTAAGCGACTGATCGACGTAAGAACGAAGGGTGGTCCGACCTCGAGTGATCGAATTGAATTAATTGGCGAATTAAAGAAGATGGTGTCTACCAAATTTGATCTTGAGAAATTTGACGGGAAAAATGACTTCAGTCTTTGGCGGTTGAAGATGAAAGCACTGTTGGTACATCAAGGAACTGTTGATGCTCTTGGTGGGGAAGAAGGCCTACCTGACACCATGAGCGCTAAAGAAAGGAAAGCAATCATGGAGAAAGCTCACAGCGCTATAATTCTGTCATTAGGTGATCGAGTCCTCCGAAAGGTTTCTAAAGAAACCACGGCAGCAGGGGTATGGTTAAAACTCGAAAGCCTATATATGACTAAATCTCTGGCCAATCGCCTCTACCTGAAGAAGAGGTTGTACACCTTTCAAATGGGAGCAGGGAAAACTATAGAAGATCATGTAGACGAATTCAACAAGGTGGTGTTGGATTTAGAGAATGTTGAAGTGAATGTCGATGAAGAAGACAGAGCGATTATATTCCTGACATCACTGCCGTCCACCTATGAGCACTTCGTGGACACCCTCATGTTTGGGAGGGAGAGTCTGACCATGGATGACGTTATGGCTGCAATTAACTCAAGAGAACTCAACAGGAAATCAGACCTGAAGGAGACCAGTGCAGAGGGTCTCTATGTCAGAGGCAGAACAGAAAAAAGGGAGTTCAAGAAGAAAGGAAACTCAAAGTCTGCAGCAAGATCCAAGTCAAAGGGGAAAAAGAAGTGTTATGCATGCCAGTCAGAGTCACACTTAATCAAAGACTGCCCAGAAAAATGGAGAAAAAAGGATGATACTCAATCAAGATATCAAAATGTGCAGTCAAATGAGACACTGGCAGAAGGATATGAAAGTTCAGAGGTCCTAATGGTCAGTTCTCACCCCTTTATTGATGAATGGATCCTTGATTCTGGCTGCTCCCATCATATGACCCCCAACAAGCATCTTTTCAATGACTTCAAACAAGTAAACATGGGTTCTGTGAAGTTAGGAGATGATAGTCCTTGCAATGTTGATGGGATAGGTAGCATCACATTGAAACTCAGTGATGGATCTGAATTTGTGCTGCATAATGTCAGGTTTATCCCAAAGCTGAAAAGAAACTTAGTATCTCTTGGTTGCTTGGAGCAAGAAGGCTTTAAGGTCAAGATGGGGAATGGCAAGATCAAGATAATGAACAGCATTAGAGTTGTGATGCAAGGCATCAGGAGGTCAAACAACATTTATGCCCTTGACTGCAAAGAAGAAGTTAACACTGTGGGTTCAAGCAATGACACCCATGTAAAAGATGAAGTGAAATTGTGGCATCAACGTTTGGGTCACATGAGTGTGCAGGGACTCAAAGAACTAACTAAAATCAATGCTTTTGGGAGCCTGAAGGTTACTGATCTGGACTTTTGTGAACATTGTGTACTTGCTAAGTCACACAAAGTTAAATTTGGTGCAGGGAGGCACAAATCAAAGAAAGTCCTAGAGTACGTGCATGCAGATTTATGGGGACCTTCAAGAACACAAACACAGGGTGGTGCAAGGTACTTCTTGTCCTTGATTGATGACTATTCAAGGAGGGTATGGGTATACCTTTTGAGATCAAAGGATCAGGCTCTAGAAAAATTTAAAGCATGGAAGATGCTGGTTGAGACCCAAACTGATGCAAAAGTCAAGAAGCTACGCACGGACAATGGATTAGAATTCTGTAATCATGAGTTCAGAATGTATTGTGAATCCCATGGTATTGCAAGACACTTGACAGTCCCTGGAAACCCACAGCAGAATGGTCTTGCTGAGAGAATGAACAGAACCTTACTTAACAAAGTAAGAGCAATGCTGTCTCAATCAGGCCTGCCCAAACAGTTCTGGGGGGAAGCAGTTACCACAGCAACGTACCTGGTAAATCTGAGCCCATCAACAGCTATTGAAAACAAAAATCCAATGCAGATGTGGACAGGAGATGATACTGATTACAACACATTGAGAACGTTTGGTTGTGTTGCTTATGCACATATCAAACATGATAAGTTGGATCCAAGGGCAGTAAAATGTGTTCTACTGGGATACCCACAGGGAGTGAAAGGATACAGGTTGTGGCGTATAGATGGGGGTAGTCCTAAGATTGTGATCAGCAGAGATGTTGCTTTCAATGAACAACAGATGTACAAAGATGTTGTGGGAGGGCAGAAGAGTGGATCTAAAGCAGAATAGGCAGCTATTCCAATTGAGGTGGAGTTGAATGATGCAGGGCAATTCCATTCAACATCACCAACTGTGGCAGATCATCAAGATTTTCAAGTGCCACACATGTTGTCTGATTACCAACTGGCTAGAGATAGACAACGAAGACAAATAGTCCCACCATCAAGGTACAGGGAACAAGAAGATATTACTGCATTTGCCTTTGCTGTTGCAGAATTTGAAGACTCAATTGAGCCATTGAGTTATAAAGAAGCAACAAACTCACCACAGAAGGATAGATGGATGGCTGCAATGGAAGAAGAAATGGACTCTTTGTACAAGAACCATACTTGGGAATTGGTTTCACGGCCCAAGCAGCAGAGTATTGTGGGTTGCAAATGGCTGTACAAACTCAAGGAAGGAATCCCTAGTGTTTCAGGACCCAGATACAAGGCTAGATTGAAAAGGTTTTACTCAAAAGCCTGGTGTTGATTTTACTGAGATATTCTCACCAGTTGTGAAGCATACATCAATACGAGTTCTTTTGGCCCTAACAACAAGATCAGATTATGAATTAGAACAGCTGGATGTGAAGACAGCCTTTTTGCACGGAGATTTAACAGAAAGATTTTATATGAGTCAACCTAAGGGTTTTGTTGTAGCTGGAAAAGAAGATCATGTGTGTCTTTTGAAGAAGTCGCTGTATGGGCTTAAGCAGTCACCTAGAAGGTGGTATATTAAGTTTGATGAACACATGGTGAGTCAAGGATTCACAAGAAGTTCATATGACAGCTGTGTATATTTCAAAGAATATACAAGTAGTAAATATATCTACTTGTTATTGTATGTGGATGACATGTTGGTGGCTTGTGAAGACAGTGAGCAGATTCAAATTACTAAAAGGCTGTTGAATGAGAAATTTGATATGAAAGAGTTGGGAGAGGCCAAGAAAATTCTGGGTATGGAAATAGTAAGAGACAGAGGCAAGAAGTTACTGAAGTTATCTCAGAGTGGATACATAAAGAAGGTGCTGATGAAGTTTGGGATGGAAAATGCAAAACCAGTTGGAACTCCTTTGGGACTGCATTTCAAGCTGTCAATAAAGGAGTGTCCTGTAACTCCAGAAGAAGTAAAAGAGATGGAAACAGTTCCGTATGCTCAAGCTGTGGGAAGTCTTATGTACCTAATGGTTGGCACAAGGCCAGACTTAGCCTATGCAGTAAGCCTTGTGAGTAGGTACCTGTCAAACCCAGGCAAGGAACATTGGAGAGCAGTCAAATGGATTTTGAGGTATTTGAAAAACACTCAAGAAGTTGGTCTAGTTTTTGGAGCTAGAACAAGGATCAAGTTGTACACGGTTACACGGATTCAGATTTTGCAAAAGATCTAGACAAATTTAAGTCAGTCAGTGGCTATGTGTTCAAAATAAAAGGATGTGCAGTAAGCTGGAAATCTTCATTACAACGTGTGGTGGCTCTATCTTCGACTGAGGCAGAGTATATAGCCTTGACTGAAGCAGTTAAGGAGGCTATATGGTTGAAGGGGTTCTTGACAGAGTTGGGAATTCAGACTGAAGATACTACAGTGTATTGTGACAATCAAAGTGCAATACACTTAGCTAAAAATCCAGCTTATCATGAACGATCAAAACATATTAATGTGAAGCTACATTTTATAAGGGAGGTTATAAGCAGTAAGGAGGTTAATGTAGAGAAAGTGCACACTGATTTGAATGCTGCGGATATGTTGACAAAAGTGCTGCCTGGTACAAAGTCTAAATGGTGTCTCAATGATCTACATGTAATAAAGGACTTGTAATCAAGGTGGAGATTAAAGAGAGGAGCTGGAGCTGATTATCAAGTTCAAGTATAGTTACTGTAATAGCTGTAATAATCTGTTTGTTAGTTGTTAGTTGGTTAATTACTGTTAACCAAAGTCAGTGCAGTTAGTTAGTCAATAAACACAGTGTATAAATAGAGGTGGATGCTTGAGGATTGGGACGACACATTCAATTTTCATTCTCAATAATATTCTTCAATTCTCTTTCAATTTTCTACATTTTTTTTTGCTTTGTTTCTTTTTGTTAGGAAGAATCAACAACTAATTTCCTGCGCCTATTACAAGTTCGGTTTGTTAGATCATGAGTTAATAGATTAGGTCGGTCTATTCTTAACTAGTTGAATACCCGTGCGTTGCTCGGGTGATGTGCAATCACATATTTTTCTAATTAAATAATAACATAATAAAATATATGTTATTGGATTTCAGTTTATTTTAAAAGCTTTTATATTATTTAAGTTACTATGCTTTTAAAACACATCTCAATTATAATAAACTATCAATAAAATATAAAATGAATGTTAAAATTGTCATGAAAATATAAAATGATGGTAAAAGTGTCATATAAAATTCAGGGTTTATCATGAAAAAACCAAAACGTTTTCATGTTTTTTACGTTTTCGTCATTCCATGTTATTTTTTTCCATAAAAAACCTTAAGTTATTCTTTTCTTTTTGGTTTAGTGAAAATTTGGACATTAGATCCCGGTTATAATATGTGAACCGGGTTTTAAAAAACTGAAAAACTGGGTTTTAATGTCCAAATTTCAATAAACCAAAAACAAAAGAATAACTTAAGAACTTTTATGGAAAAAATAACATGGAGGGACGAAACCACAAAAAACATTAAAACATGTTGGTTTTTTTCATAATAAACCCTAAATTTTATTTAAAAAATTTTTCGTTAATCTGCCTGAATTAAGACAACTTAATCATTCATCTATAAATTTCAGAATTAACCTTACAAACAAAAATGTTTAGATATTTAATCATAAAAGTTCAGAGACTTGATCATTTGTTTTATAAACTTTAGAGTTAACTTAATCATTTTTATTAAAATATGAGATTCAATTTTAAAATAGTTATTTATATAAAGTTTAGAAATTTAACTATTTAGAAAATAATTTAAATACTTAATTACTCAAAATATTATAATTAGTTGCATTTTTTTAAATTCAACATTCAGTAAATAATAAATATAAATAATATATTATATTATTATAAAATTATAGATAGTGTGATACCCTTTTCTAGAAAACTCGTGCGTTGCTCGGGTTATGTGCAATCACATAATTTTTTGTTTTTACTTAAATAATGACATAAAAATAATATATCATATTGTATGTCGGTTTATTTTTATGCACATTTGGGTAATAGTTTAAATTAAACATCATGTATAGATTTAATTTAGTATTTAATTTTGATAAACATTATGAAATAAAGTTACAAATTTTTATTAATGATATTATTAACTTATTTTTTATTATATGATGTATTAAATTGATTTTTTATATTTGTATTTTCATTATTTGTTCATTTCTTGACTATTGTGTTTTGTTAAAATGATTTTGTATTTTTTATAACCAGTATTATTTATCTTAAATTTTAATTTATTATCCTATTTAATTTTAATAAAATCTCATATAAATCTATCTAATAAAATTTAAGGTGCAGAAGTTATTAAAAATGTTTTAAAATATTAGGTTGGGTCAGACCTGGATCGGATCCCCTCTTTTCCCGTTTCCCTTCTTTCTTGCCTTCTTGGCCTCCCAAACACACAGACACGCACCGCTCAACACTCCCGATCTGCTCACCGACGGCGACAACCTCCCCCGCCGACTCTCTCCGTCGGCGACTCCAGCAACCACCAACTCACCTACTCGTATCCCTCCTGCTCGCTCGCTCGCTCTTCGTCTTCGCGGTTCGTCGACGGCCAAACCCTAGCCGTCGTTGTTGCCTGACCACCACTCTGATCCTCACCGCTCCGCCTCTCTCCCTCGACATTCACCTCACGTACTTATCTCTCGACACTCACCTCACGTAAGATCTCTTGACACTCACACACTCATCTCTCCTACTCGGCTACCGCAACCAAACCGTGTGTTTCTCTCTCTCGGCTGCCACCACCACACAACCACTGTCGTTGCGTCCGTCCCTGGTGCAGCGCCGCCACTAGAACCAGAATCGTCACCGCCGCCCGAAACCCTAATATCAGGTATTATTTTCATCCCGTTTTTACTTTTGATTTGCTTCAGATTTCTTATACGCAGTACTTACAACAAATCATCTAGATACCTTGAGTTTGTTTTAAGATAATTTGTTTAAATTCATTTGTCAATTTGTAGATCTGTGTTTTATGTATGGGTTTCTGATTTTCGAGGTGTTGTAAAATACACATTATGAGAATGGGACAAATTACGAAGAAAACATAAAAATACACCACGTTTTAAACATGAATATAGCAGCGTTGAAATGATGATTGGTATATAAATGCTTTATGAACACATGTTATATAAGTAAGACTTTCCATGGGTCTGTTGAATTAACAACTGAGAAGCGTACCGAGGAACCAAGTCATTTCATGATTGATTGTCATTATCTTGAGTTTATTTGAATCACAATTACACACCATTGAAATCTGGAAGTTAATTAGTTATAATTAAGCTTTAAAATCATTTCAAAGATTCATTTAGAGACAATTTTCACCAGAGTAAAGTTGAATTTATTGGATATCTTCAGAGTGAAATCAACTGTTATTGGGATTATATACATATATAAAATCTAGTATGTGACAACTCAAGCATCTAATGGTCTGTTAATTATAGGATTCATATTGCCTAAATCAGTTACCACCAATATCATAAAGTATCTTGCACACTTTCATTCATTATTATATCCATGGACCCGAGACTATCAAAATTTTGCAAATGAATGCAAGGTTAGACTGCACTAAACCTTGTCTAGTAGACTGACATGTATTCGTTATGCAGGTTTCATATAAAATATTGCAAAGGTGACTTCAGTTATACACTCCATTGGCAACTGCATGATGAACATGTGGTGGTGAATGCGCGATTTCTATTCTTCCGTTAATCTGTATCACGTAGGATCTCAATAGGTAAACTCTCTACCGTTTGACTTGGTTTCTTAGAAATTATATAGTATAATGATTGGTTTATTGAGAATTTATTTTCTGAAGCACTATATTGTGATAAGATACTTAGGAATTCATATCAACTGTTTCTTATTTGCATATTCTTTATACAACGGTAATTTTCAAAAATTTATTACTCGACAGGCTTTATTGGGCATCCGCTGTTCGGTTTTAATCATGAAGAGTTGTTATTTGCTTCAAGTGGATTTCATCAACAAAATATTTAAATCCTAATATGAAATAGGAATCAGTTGATACAATTCAACGTATGCTTTTAAATTTGAAATTTTCTGACTTTTATGATATTATCTTGTAATAATTCAACTTTAAATATTAATATTTGTTGATATTTAATTGTTTTAATTTAAGCATTCAAATAGACCATCACACACACACACACACACACACACACACACATATATATATATATATATATATATATATATATATATATATATCCACCTTTCATGGTCTCATGAAGATTCCAGTAATGGAGTTTAAGTTACCGGTGTGTGTTTCGTGATTTTGAAAATTTTCAGATTGGGCGTGTTAAATGATTAGTCAAAATTTGGTTATGATTTACCATATAAAAAATATATTCGTAATCTTGTTTGTATATGTAGAACTTAATATTCTTGTTCTATCCAATAATATATAATTATATATCATATTACATTTACAAATCTAAAAATGTATGGGCTATGATTTTGATGACAATCTGGTCAGTTAAATAATATGTAGGTAAATTATTTAAAATTTGTTAAATGAATAAAATGTGGGTAAATTAACATGTTCTACAATATATTTGTTATTGACTATGAATGATTAAAGCAAAGTTAGTAGTTGTGCTTCTATCTTAAACAACACACTTGAAATTGATTTTGTTTTCTGAAAATAGTGAAACATGATAAAATTTTCACCTTCAATTTTGATATGACTGAATGTTGCAGCACCGTAGTGAAAGAGTCAATATGTTTGGATGTTGTGGAGACAGGTGAAGTAGGAGTCAAAATCATCCTCATTCGGTAGTATGGAATCTGGCGTTTGATTGAAGCAGGTATACTCCTTTTTGCATTAAATTTGTCAATTTATAGCATATACATACAATATATTTGTTATCGGTAGTTTCAAATAATTTACATCAAATATAAAGTAAATTTAACACTTGGATCAAAGTATATATAACCCATGTAAAGAATTTTAAATATCAGTGGTTCCTCATGAATCGATCGTTAAAATTAAATGTTTGTCAATGATTTCAATCAGAAATTACTCTTCAATAATCATATACGTGAATATACAATTGAAGTGAATATACTATGAAAAATAATACAAAACATGGATTTCTTTCTCATTTGGCATTTCAAGATGAAGTATTTGTCGCGACATCTGTAGTAATTGTTTAAAGGAACATATTAGAAGTAACATTTATATCACATAGATTGATTAGAAGTAAATCGATTTAAATAGAATTTACAATAACAATATGTACCAAAATCATATTAGAAATGACAACCAGTTTAAATATTATTTTTTTTTGTTTTCGTCTTGTATAATAAGTTAATATCTCTAAATAAGTAATAACAAATGTGAGTAGTAGGTGAAAATAGGTTGTTATACCGATACCGAATCAAGTAGCAGAAGTCTTGAATAAAACCTCATAAAATTGTATCACTGAAGTTGAGAGTACCTTTAATTCTATTAATCAAAGAGTAGAACAATGCATACTAAATGAAAATTGCTCAAAATAAATAGTCTAAGAAACCTAAAACAAAACAATGCATACTAAATGCATAAAGAGTTTAATTTTCATCCTCACCCTTTTGTGTGTCTTCCTTGTCCTTGTCCTCGTCATCTGTGTCTTCTTATAACGAAACTTCATTTGTACTTTGGCGTTTTACATGTGTCAATGACAGATATTCCTGAATTTAATAAGTAGTTAAGTAATATAGATATACACATATTTCAGAATACTACTACTACTACACACACACACACATATTAAACATGTTAATCCAACTACCATATAAATAAACGTTTTACATAGAGCTAAGGAGAGAATAGGAATAAATTGATACAATACCTGATACAAGTTAGCCTTTAATCCGATCCAGAGTTTAGATGCATACTTGATAGACAAACATTAATTGTTTGTTGTATATATGAACTGCAGAGACAGCTGATTAATAATAACACATTTTTTAAATAAATTTTACATATAAGCAGGGCCAATGAGGTTAGATCTAAGTAGCCCTAAACTGAAGCCTTCTTAATTTTTTCAATTTTTAGTAGCAAATGCAATTTAGTGAAACAAACCTTGAATTCTTTCTGTTTTGGCACTTCGAGCAAAGTGTTTGCGGCGACATCTTTCTGTACTAATTTTAAGAAAAAGAACATATTAGAAGTAACATTAAAAAACCAAGTAGTCGAAAATGGCAAACTAAATTATATGGGAAAACATTAAAATATTAATTGTAATAGACTGCATTTTTAATAAATCGATAATAGATCTGAAGGGAAGAAGGTAGAGACAGAAGGGACAGGTTGGACCAATGATACGAAACAGAAACTTATATTGATGAAAACAGAGGAATAGATCTGGTAATTTTTAATATGCTAAATTATAGAACATGAAGACAATAAACAATTACCAAATGATGCATTGCCAAATAAGAAGCCATTACAACCTCCAAAATATCAAAGCAAAAAAAAAAAGGCATCCCAATCAAATGAGAAGTTGATATCAACATAATTCAACACAACTAACAGGTCAGCATTAAAAGATACTATATTATTCGAAATAAGAAGTAGACATGAACCAAAGTCTCTAATAACAAAAGAACAAAAAGAGAAATTCAAAAACGTTCTCACAGAATTTAATCCTACTGGACAATTGTTGCCACAGACAATAAGTGACATGATGGCCTCTCACATATTTTTAGTTACCAACTTTAACATTTATACACAAGTAGGGATGAAATACAACCGATGTCACTTATGAGCAAAACAGAAACTATAAACAAATATATAGACAATTATAAGTAAATCTAATGTAAAAGTTATTAAAAAGCATTGATTTTATTCTGATCTGACATTTCAAGTGAAGTGTTTGCGATAGCATTTTTCTGTAGTAATTAAAAATAAAAGGTTAGATCAACAAACGAAAACTGTATCGCAATATTGTTTGCTTTAAAAAAACAACAAAAACTATATAGGAATGACAATACGAAATGAAAGGCGCTTAGGTAACTTACAATATATTGTTTGTGCATTATGTTTTCTCTTCTTTTGTACATGTAGGCTTATACTAAGAACCGAAAGCAGAAGTCTCATAACTGAAATAGAAGAATCGTATGAAGAAAATGCAGAACAATAAGGTATAAAACAACTATTGATTAACATAACTTAAACCATGCATGGAATGAACTCAAAAACACATTTTTTTTCTAGAGACGTGTGGAGTAATATAAGATTTCACCTTCAATTCCAGTATGAGTGGAGTTGATTTCATTTTCAATCGGTTATATGGAATCCATGGCATTTGAAAGCTGATAGGTTCATTTCTGCATTAATTTAGTAAATATATAGCATTAAGATGATATAGGAAGTAGTTTGTTTTAATTTGAAAATTCAGTTTTTTTTATCCCCTATTCTTTGGTAGAAGATCAGAAATTAGTTGATGACTATTATTAATATTTATCCAGAAATCCCTTTTTTTTGCAGTTTTTTTCTGGATTGATTTCAAAAAAATAAAATATAATTTTAACATTCTGCTCCACTGTTTGTATAGGACAGCGAGTGAATCTGGACCAAAAAAGTTATGTAACATTGGAAATATGTTTGCTTAATGTTAATAAACTAAAAAAAAGTAGCTGCACGTATTTATGATGTTAGATATTAATTTTTTCTGCCTGTTTACCTCAAAATTAGTTTTTGTGTAATATATCACTTGAAAAACAGTTTGAAATTGTCAAATATCATCCCTATTAATTCTGCAATGTTTGTTATGCAGGATTTTCGTTAACTATGAGTTTACTTTTGCTGGAATCCAGGATGGTATCCCACTAATTCAGGCATATAAACATCCAATAATGTGCATTATCATGTAAGTTACATATCATTAAGTTATGAAAAAACTATTAGTATAGAACATTACCATGTACGTTACGTATCATCAAGTGATGAAAAAATATTAATATAATATAAATGATTTTATTTTTATTTAGGCTAATAATGATATTGATTACTAAACACTTCAAATAATATTAAATCTAAAAGAGTTAATAATCTAACATTAATTGTTAAAATGATACCTACTAACAAATCAATATTTAGATAAAAAAAAATTATGCATCTCAAACCAAGAATTCAATATTTAGATTTAAAACTGCAGAAATACCCTACGTAAATATTGCTTTTTCTGCATTTTTTTTCTGGTTAATTAGTGTATTTTTGGTTTATTTTAAATTTTATTTTATCCACATAGAAGTTCCAGATAAATAGCAGTTTCAATAAAACCTGAATTATAGTCAATCATATCTTGACAAATAAGCCTTAAAAAATCTAAATTTCCAGCTGTAACAGTGATTTAGGCTTAAAAATCTGATTTTTAAAATCGGTATCCAGATTTTTGCATTTTTTCAGCTGTTTTGTAGTTTTACCTTTTTTTTCTGATTTTTAGTAAATGGTGATGAAAATATTTACGTAAGGCTGATATAAACATGACATTTAGTTATCCATTTTTTTCCTGATTTTTAGTTATATCCAGCAAATGATTTATCCAGAAATATTTAATAATAAATATTGTAAAATATTTATCCAGAAATCCCTTTTTTTGCAGTTTTTTCTGATTTTTTTCAGCATTTTTCCAACTGTAGCAGTGATTCAGGCTTAAAAATCTGATTTTTAAAATCAGTATCCAGATTTTTGCATTTTTCAGCTGTTTTGTAGTTTTACCTTTTTTTCCCTGATTTTTAGTAAATGGTGATGAAAATATTTACAATTTTTTCCTGATTTTTAGTTATATCCAGCAGATGATTTATCCAGAAATCCCCCTTTTTTTGCATTTTTTTCTGAATTATAGCCAATCATGGCTTGCCAAATCAGCATTAAAAATAGGAATTTCTTCCAATAATATTGTGCCACGTGAGCATCTTTCTCACTGCTCCGTCGGCAATATATATATATAATTAGGTTTCTTTATTTTTTCTATTTAAATAGTACTCTTTGTATCTTTATTTAATTATTAGAAAATATATTAGTATCTTGGTTTACCATGGTTCCTTGGTTTGCAATTCGCCGCACTTTGCCATCTCGTTAAAAGAAGAAAGAGCTGCCGATCTCAGTGATCTAATTAATCGAAACTATTAGTTTTGTTTGCTCAAGTGGTATTAAACGGGTCAAAGGTATATGCTAATCCTATAGAATACATCTGGTCATTAATTGGTTTGGTTTGCAAATACAAGTTGACTTATATCACAGGTAATTGAAAAAGACAGTGCTAAAATTATTGATTGACCGAGCCATAAAACAATTCACAGAATTGAAAGTCGGTGATAATTGGAATTGTTGATCGAGTTAAAAAAGTAAAAGAGTTGATTAATTAATTAAGTCATATGTGCTTTTTTATATATACGCAAAAAATTTATATTTTATGTTAAGTTGGTCTAACTTAAATTTTGAATTTTGAATATAACCAAAAATTTCACAACAAAATTTTGAATTTTTCAATTTTAGATAAAGAGTAAATTTATATGTAACAAAGATATTTTGGTACACTAATTAACCTACTATGCAGTATTTGATTTAATCATTCTTTCTTTAAAGAGTCACTACAAAAGAAAAGCGGACTGAAAAAAAAAAAGAGTAAAACTTGAAAAACAGTCACTAACGTTGCAGTCACTAAGAGTATCTACATATTCAGTCAGTAAAAGTGCCATGACATTTAGTGACTATATAAATATTTCAATCCTTATAGAACGTTTAACAAAGTGTTAGAATCCATCTGTTTTTTTGCTGGCAGTCTGGCAGGACATCTTTAGTCACTAAAAGTATGAATTTCTGTCAGAAAAAGTCAAAAAGAATTTCAGTCACTAAAGATAATTTGTATATATTAAAATTAATCTGCTAACAATTTAAATTCCAAAATTGTTAAACCCACAAACAATAGAATTTTTTTTTGTTATTTACATACCATAACGTACTATTGTTGAATGTCGACAATGTATTCCTAATTATAAGACTAGTTAACAAGTTTTTAACATGAATATTTTCTATTGGTCAAACAAGAATTACAATTCAGCATAATGCACTTTGGATTGCATGAATTTAAAATAATAAATTCTAAAATGATAGGATTTTAAAATTATTTAGGGGATGGATGAATTATGAAAGGTGAAGAAGTGGGGAATATGAAATGTTAAATGAAGCTAAATCATTTTTTTTCATCCAAACATGATATTTGAGAATTTTTAAATCAAAATCTTAAATGAGTTGTTTAAATCTTCCAAACCAAACGACAGTGTTTTAGATACAACTTCTTCAACCTTTGCAACCTCTTATTTCCTTTTAAAAATCGGCTTATTCAATGTTTATTTCTGCAAGAATCATAATGAAAAAATAATGTTAAACTAAAATCCAATAACTTGAAGCATTTATATGATATATGTTAAGAATCTTGCAAAAAAGATTTAAGCATTAAGTAAATATTCTGGAAACGAACCACAAAAATTATCGCAAGACAATACCAACCTATGCAATTTAGAACATAACCAATAACGCTACTTGAATCCAAATCAACTAATTCTAAACATAATAACATTCCTGTATCCCTATGAATCACTCAAAAGATAGTATTATAGCCTAAATCAAGATCTTTTAGTCGAAAAATGTTAGCTACATGCTAGAAGGAGTAGGGGTGAGCGACGAGTAACATTTCCCGAACCCGAACCGGTACCGGTACCGACCGATACCGAATTAATATATTCGGTTCGGTATTCGGTTTTTAAATTAGCTAAAATTCGGTATTCGGAACCGAACCGGTACCATATAAAATTATACGGTTCGGTATTCGGTTCTTTCAAAACTAATAATTCGGTTTCGGTATTTTCAGGATCGGTACCGGATCGGTACCGGTTCGGTACGGTACGGTACCGAGCTCACCCCTAAGAAGGAGTAGGCCTAAACCAAACACCCAACCATGTTATGAAACTCACAAACTGATATATACTATGTACATTAGTACCGCTCCTAATATTAATTGAGTAGCAATATAACTAATATCATCCTGCAACTATACCAAAAATACAATATTTTATGCAAGAATACCAAAATTAAAAACAAACCCAGTTTAAAATCATCACAACAAACGGAGCTTAAATTCATTTCATGAGATACCCACTAACTACTGGATTAAGTCCCCGCGATGGTAGCCTAGTGGTTGGGGACACGGAATCTATAATAGAGGTTCAGGGTTCAAACCCTGCACATGTCCTTTAACCATGTGTTACACGATTTACCTCCTCCAAGTTAGCCGTAGGACCGGTCCGTAGGGGCTCCAAGAGCGTGTGTTACCCTTCTTTTTTTCTAAGTACTAGAATCAATAATTAAGGGAATAAATTGAGCCTACTTATACTATATATGTTGACTTATATATATACATCAAGATGTAAATTGGTACATCATGACACTCTTTGTACTTGGGTTGGGTAAAGAGATTAATGACCCATGTAATGGGTTTAGGTGTTTTCACAATACCAAGTGGCAGGTCCATTTCCAATTTTGCTTTAGACCACATTTGATATATAATTGTTTAACCAACATTCTACAACCTAGAATACTTGCCACTAACACACCTACTACCACCAGCATAAAACATGAGTTTTCGAGTGCTAGTTTCCAATTTTGTTACTCCAATGCTTTAGATGTTATAGTTTTAACTTTTCAATCTAGTCTACTGCCTTGAGTTTTGAGTGCCTAACAGCCTAAACATTATTCTCAACCAGAGATACAGTGAGTATCTGATATGTGCATATTTATACATATATTTTGTATCATTTCCCTTACATATTGGGTGGTTTTCAGACCGAAATGCGTGAAAACGATACTGATTTTATTAATATTTATGTTACGCAGGTCAGAAGCCGTTAAATCGACATTGGAACAGAAATCGAGGCCAAAAGAACGAGGAATTGAAGTCCACTTAGCTTCCCTGATCAAATTCGGAGATTTGCTGAAAATTGCACTACGCAGCCGTGTAGCTTTCTTTCACGCGGCCGCGTAAACAGATTTTTACAAGACAATGTAGCCAGGTGGTGTAAGACCAGTCAACACAGCTACGCGGCCGCGTGACTTAACCCTACGCGGCCGCGTAAGAAGACCAGCCCACGAAATTCGTTTTTTTAAACCCTAGTTTGCAGCAGCCGAAGAGAATCGATTTTGGAGAGTTTCAGAGACGATTTTGAGAGCTTTTACTTGTGTTTTTCTTCGATTTTCACGATAGTTAATCATAGATTAGTGGAAGGTCTTCGATTTTCTTGGATTCACAAGCATTTTGTGCGATCCAGACACGGCTAGGGCGAATTTCAGAGCTTTCTTTCATCTTTCACGTACTTTAATTATAAGTTTAGCTTAGGGTTTCGAATTATTGAAGATTTGAAGCATTCAGTTCAAGTTTTGGAGTTCAATTTCTTCATTGCAGGTACGGATTTGGTAAACTCGTTCTTAAACTCTCTGATTTCGTAATGGTTATTATTTCTTTAAGTTTAATTTCGGTTTTTGATATGACTAGTAAGTAGTTTTCTTGTTCACCCGTTTGGGATGATGAATTCTATGTATTAATTGGTAAATTATTGGATTGATTGATGGATTTTGGTTTATATTTGTTAGATTCTTGATTATTTCATATTTTCTTGTTAAAAATCAGATTTTTATTAATCTTTTAGCATTGTTTTGCGATAATAAAGTGTTAATTAAATCTGCGTTTTAAAAAGAAAGAGGCTTTAAATGAAAAATTAATAGTTAACTATCTCTTCTAGGCTTTGTGTTGCGATAATGATTTGATAGTTGATTGTTAATCTAGAATTTTTTGCGTTTGTTGGTTCTTATGCATTGTGTTACGATAATAGGGTTGACAAATCATAAAGTTTGATTTTTAAAGTAACAAAGTCAACTTGTTGGATTTCGGTGTCAATCGATTATCTTTATGCATTGTGTTGCGATTATAAGATTAAGCTTTAATATTGGAGTTTTGACGAGTTGCTTTGTTTTCATCACGTGGTTATCAAGATTTAATATTTTAACTTGAAGTAATTAAATATTCGGTAAATTAAACCAAAATCCGGGCTTAATTGAACTTAGAATTGGTTATCAACCGATTTGTCTTTAGTCAGTCAATTCAATCCATCACCGATTAATCGTAGTTTTCTAATTCCAAGTGGGTGACGCTTTCGTAATATAAGAGTTTCGTAAAATTTATCATCGTTCTTTACTCGCTTAAGTAGTTTGATTTGATTTTGCTTTAATTAGTTTGATACGTATAATTTAGTTGTCGTTACTTGCTTGCTTTAGTTGTTTAGTTTAATTCTTGTTTGCTAGAATTAGTTTTTATTTTAATCTGAAAAATCCAAAAATATTAGTTTAACTTTTATTCTTGTGCTACTTAGTTTGCATCAGTTATCCACATAATTGATTTTAATTAGTGTCTCTAGTTGATAATTTCCTCAAAAAGTCCGAAATAGCTAAATATTGGTTTAAGTTGTAGTATTGGAGTCTTCTTTCTTTATTCCGTTCCCTGAGTTCGATAAATCCTGGGTGATTCTTAAGCTATGTTGCACACGATTGGTACACTGCCAGTTGTGTAATTTATACTTTGGGTTCATTAGTTATTAAACCCTGAGGTGTATTTTGCACGCGTCAGTATCCCTCATCCATATCAACATCGATGTTCAATACTAATTATATAAACTGTAACAAATGTAAGGGAAAAATTATATCGAACACTTACCAAAGTTCAATTCATTTACTTGTGTCCGGATTAAGTTGACTCGATCACTTACTAGTTTATAGAAAATGCGTTAAAAATTATTTAAATTTAGTTATAAAGTTAACTATTATAGTTATACATGACTTAAAACTAATAGATATAATGTTAGAATAAAATATGAAAAAAATGGCTTAAAATTGTGAAACTATCCGAACCATAGGGATTTTGTTGGTTTAGCTAGTTTGGTTTGTAACAACAGAACGGTTTGGTCTAGAAAAAAAAGCTCATATCATGGCTACCAGTTTTATATTAATATACTTCTACATTGCTTGCCAAAAAAAGCTGTTTATTCTATTTCCGTTGGCACTAAAGAATCACGAACCAATAGGGTGTTTGGATTTGCGTTTAAAAAATAGTTCTAGCGTATTAAAAGATAATAATCAGATAATAGCTGTAACCAAATGTGCTGCTAGAAATGTAGTGTTTGGTTTAGCTTCTGCTGTTTGCTATCATAATTATCAAATAATCAGTTTTAAAGTGTTTGAATTTGCGTTTTAACTTGTAAAATTACTAAATAATCACTTATTAAGCAAATAAGCTACATTTTTTAACTTATTAAAAAGTGTGGTAAGACTAACGCAAAACGCAAATAATCACTTATTAATGTATGCAATCCAAACACTTTAAACCAATTATATTGCGTTATTGTAACGTAATAAGCTAATAATCCCGTTTATAACGCAAAACCAAACACCCTTCAAGAAGCACGGAGGTGGTTTTTTCATCCCAAGAATCGCTGGTAACGGTTCTTAGAAGGCAATGTGTAACCCTTAGTATAACAGAGTAATATATATATATATGTATGCATGTATGTATGGATGAGATCCATTGTCAACACTTTATTCGTTGTGAACATTGTGAACAAATGAAAAAATACATATAATCATTCATATATACCAACAAGTGTTTGTAACAAGATTCATATGATTCAAAGGATTTATAAAATTGTCTGCAATAAGATTCATAACATTCAAAACTTTCGGCACATAAAATGAATTGAACGAATGCAAATTAAATAAAGATGGAAAACACAATACAAAAGTAGCAACATTGTTAGTATCCTGACAAACAACACTTAATTAAACAAATTAATAAATGACCAGATGATTGAAAAGAGAAAACAAAACGTAAAGACAGATGTCAGTTAAGAGATTTTGAGAAGACAGGAATGCTTTGTGGGTGCCTAAAGAAGTTTTGTGGATCAACTCTGGCCTTGATTCGGATTAACTTTTTAAAGTTGTGCCTCTTCCAATAACTCTCACCCCATTCACTTGCTTCCTTGTATGTACGGTTTCCAACACCCAGGTCCAGATCAACATAGTTGGAATATGCTTCCCTTGGATTCTTTGATACGTATGGTTTAAAAACGTCATGCAGTTCATTCAGCCATTTTAATCGCCTCGCTGTTGTGATGGTGGAATTAGAGTCGTTCAAAAAGGAAGTCTCGAAGATCTGGTACAATACCCCTGCTCTATGAGGATAAGGAATGGCTGTCTCTGGGATATCAGCCATCCTCCCACCAAAAGGGCTGATCACCACATTCCCCGAACCGTCATCTTCCAGAATCTTTTCAAAGATCCTTTCTATGCCCTTTATGGGAATTGGTGCCCGGGCATAGTCAGATTTCCCTTTAGCAGATATCTTTGGGAATGCGGTTCTGTTTGCGAGGATACTAACTGGCAACGTGATATT
The DNA here is from genome assembly GCA_020465985.1 of Centrapalus pauciflorus. Classification (NCBI taxonomy): domain Eukaryota; kingdom Viridiplantae; phylum Streptophyta; class Magnoliopsida; order Asterales; family Asteraceae; genus Centrapalus; species Centrapalus pauciflorus. Next base: position 51,051 of record JAANYP010001718.1, on the reverse strand, counting down.
GTAGCCTGCAAATTGCAGGTATGTCTGGACGATCCTCACTTCGTTGCACATCTCCCTGGTCACACCCAGCTCTGGAAATTTTTCATCCAACAAACGAAGCAATGTGCTGGTTGTTCCTTGGTATACTCCTCGAAATCTCACTTGAACAGTTTTCTGTGGAGGAGTGGTGGCGCTGTTTACGGCAGCTAGGTCAACTATAAGGTGAAAATCCCTATCGGTGAAGGGTGCAACATATTGGTATTTATAGAAAAGCTTGGTTGCGTTTTCTTCCAGAGTCTTGGCGATTGTGAAAATTGTTACTCGTTCTGGAACAGGAACCAACCTGAGCTTCCAAGCAAGGACGATCCCAAAACTAGAAGCACCACCTCCACGAATCGCCCAAAACAGATCTTCACCCATTGACTTCCTGTCCAGAATATTCCCTTGTACGTCCATGAACCGAGCATCCAACACATTATCAGCTCCCAGACCATATTTCCTGAACACGTGTCCGTATCCACCACCATTACCTATGATCCCACCAATACCCACAGTCGGCCAAAGACCGGCCGAAAATGCCAGTGTGTCGGTCTTTTGTGAGATGGCATAGTATAGTTCGCCAAGGACAGCGCCTGTTTCGACCCACGCAGTCTGGCTAGGAACGTCGATGTCAATGTTTTTCATGTTGTAGAGATCAATGATGACAAAGGGGACTTGAGCTGTGTAAGAGATGCCCTCGAAATCATGGCCACCAGACCTAATACGGATCTCATAGCCTAGTTTCTTGGTGCAGTAGAGAGCGACTTGGACTTGTTGGTCGTTAAAAGGAGTTACGATGATGGATGGTTCGCGAGTGTGGTTATTAAGGACCCTGGCATTAGTAGCGGTGGCAAGCCAAATGGGTATGAAAGAGGAATTGGCAGAAGTGAAAGTGACGGAAGTTTGATTAAAGTTAGGAAAGGATTGGATGCAGGTTATGAAAGCCTGAGTGTGTGGATCATTGGAGGATAACGAAAGAGAGAATGAAAACAAAAAGACGGTTAGAGCTAGGACAAATCCCCAAATGCTTCTGCATGTATTCATATTTTCCTTATCAAATGATTCAATTCTTTTAATTAATTTGGTTTATGGCAAATGACGTACTTCTGCAGCTATTTATATATAGATAAACAAGCGAAATTAGCCATCGGTGGGTCTGCATGGTTGACTTGAAACGGTCTGCAAAATTATAATTTTACTCGTTTTAACAAAAAGTCTTAGACCTTTATATATATTTTAATATAACAGAAGCCTTCAAACGCTTACAAGGAATTTTACAAGAAAAGTATACTAATTCCATGCAATCAACTTTTAAAGATTATTTGTAATTTTAACTTTTATGCATATATCATTCATATATTTTTTGTTAATAGTAATAATTGTATTATATAATGTATTATATAATAATTTAAAGATACTGATTTTAGAAATAATTTTTTTTCCGTATTATTAAATTGAAAAACTTAATCATTCGTTATATATGTTAAGAGTTGGTGATTTCATTTTATTTATAGAACATATGAAATTAATTGTTCATTTGATTATATATTTTATCTTAATTTTTCTTTCAAAAAAGAATGAATAATGTTAGAAGTTTTGAGCATAGTCTATTTAAATAATTAAAAGTTAGAAGTTTTTAGTACAATCCGTTTAGTACTTAAATATTTAAAAATGGTTGATTTTGATGATTAAATTTCTGTAACAATAAAATAAAACATAAATGTAAAATAATATATTTAATTATGTATGTATTTTTGAATCATCATTATAAATATTTGAACAAATATTATTGAAGTAAATATTGTTATAGATCTAGCATAGAATCTACATGTGTGTTACAAATTACCAAAAACATTAGTTTAACCAAATTTATATATTTATTAACTAATGATATTAATATTACTTTAAAGAATATTTTTGTCCTGTTAATGTCATCAATATCTTAATGATAATTTATAAAAGAAAACTTATACTCAAAACTTGTTAACTAATAATAAAATGTATTGATGTAAATTTTAGTTACTTATAATAAATTGTTTAAAAATAGATCCCAAAACATTTTAAATATTGAAATAAACCATTTTCAAAAAGTTTATTTGTTGTGTTAGTAGACCTTCCTAATTCCAACATACCAAAGTGTTGAAGTGTATATTCTTGATGTTGCTAAAGAATGGAGGCATCACCGTTTTCGAAAACCTAAAAAAATAGTCTAAATATAATAAAAGGAAGAGAAAAAATCTTACTCCTATACTAATCTCCAATCGGAGTTGCATAATTCTATTTGATCAATAAGGATTTATCATACTTTTTCATAATCATTCTATGGCATTAATACACGTGGAACCAATATAAATGATGGGTGAAATTGTTTAGATAACGAAAATACGACGTTAATATTTTAATTACTGGAAAAAATATTAAAAATCATGATATTCTTTCATGTACATTTGTAGCTCGTTAGAGAATGTAATATAGAAGGAAATATTGGAAACAATAAGTTCCACTACTTATAGTGAACCAATTAATTCATTGTGAAAATGAGATGTAATTCAAGAGGCAAAAACGTTATAAATAAATTTAATATAACACAGTGGAAGGAACATATAAACTTATTGATTGATCGTATTAAATTAACCTATATAATGATGATGATAATAATTTCATTTTAACATTTATTATATCATAATAATAAAATATAATATAGTTGACAATAGTAATAATAATAATATTAAAATCATTAACACTTTAAATATATATAATTATTATATTTACAAAAACAAAATGAATAAATTATTAATAAGATGATTAATGATATTCAAATGAAAAGGTTATCGAAAAAATTGTCATGATAATTAATTATTTATGTGTCCTTATGAGTTTAAATCGAGTTCTATTAGTTGGACAATTTTAATTCAAAATATTGCATTAGTGTGTTATAAATTGAAATTTATATACATGTCTTGTAATACAATATAGATATGATGATTTGTTGTAAACATTTAATTAAAATTAGATAAATTAGAAAGTACATAGTTAGTGGGGTAATCAAAATACAATGACTTAAAACTACAAATTTTTAATATGCTATATTATTTTAGAAGAAACCTAAGTGAATTTCAAATAATAACTTTTAAATATATCTTTTTTAGTTATGTATTATTTTTTACTTAATTTGATTTTTTAGTGATCGTAATTATAATTTAGTAACTCTATAGTTTATTAGAAGCTTTAGTAATTAAAATGTGTTTATACATTTATATTTTATAGTTTCTTGTTGGTTTTTATATTTTTTTATGTGCAAGCAGAAGTTATATAAAATATACTGATTCATATATTTGATAGAAATTAATTAAATGAACTTATATTTTTTTTAAAATATCTTGATTATTGATTTAATTATTTTAACTTATTAACTTATTTTAGTTTACAATTTAAAAAATAATAATAATAACTATAAAAGTTATGACACAAACTTTTTTGTAACATATATACAATTAAGTTAATAATAACTATAAAATCACAATATAGTCTAAAACTTTTAAATTATCAAGATAGTAGTAAATTAGATACTTTTTATTTTATGTATATAGTAACTTAAAAATATTTTAGTAAAATAAGAAAACATTTAATCTTTGATTTTGTATACATAACATTTTAAATGAATATTTTTAAACAATTAGAATCCTTGAAATATAAATCGTTAATAACGAACCATTAATCATATATATCATATGTGATTTTGATTAATGTATAGTGAATTAGTAACAACCATGTCTAACAAAACTATCTAAGAGACATAGAAATAAATATGATATTTTTACGATTATTATTAACATTATTTTAAAAACTATTAAAATACAAACAAATGCATCTATGAAAGTGCATAACTGACTGAAATAAAATATTTACGAAAATAAAAATTATAAATAATATAATATATTGGAAGTAAGTTTTTAACTACCGACATATTCGTTGTGTTCTTTTATTCATCATCCTGAAAAGATAAAAACTATGTCATAAAAATCTTCTTCTAAAACACAACACATAAATATATAAAAGTGTGTAATTGATGAATAACATGTGAAGTTGAAACAAATATATACCTCATAAGCAAGAAAACATTAAACAAATTCTATAGTGGGAATACGTTGAACAATATCAATGACCGTCATGGTGATGCTTGTTCTGCTCGATCTCATATTTCTGTATCATGCATTTATGCTAAGAACTACTACAAATGTAAGAATTTAAGCATGATATATTGTAGAAATGAAACTACTATGTTATTTATAGTAACATAATAAATTGATTGTGTAAATGAGAAACAATTAAAGAGACACATATGTTATGAAAAAAATTTAATAGAAGCAATTGAAGAGACATTCTCATTGATTGATCAACTTAAAATTAATCTATTTAAAATTAGTGAGAAATTAAATTAGTTAATAATAATATTGTTATTTATTTAAGCATTTTATTTATATAATAAAATGAATAAATTATTCATTACTTTATAATTAGCTAACTATTTTATGAAATTATTAATGAAATTTAAAAAGAATGACTCATAAAATAATTATTATTATGATATTTATATGTTTTTATGACTTGTACATCAATCTTTGTTACTTGAACTTTTTCAAATTCATGAATATTGCATTAATATGCAGTATCCTATGTTATATAAGTTCTAATTATATACATCGTTTATAATATAGTAAATATATAAATATAGATAGTATAGATATGATAATTGTTGTAGATATTTAATTAAAATTAGATGAACCAATTATTTTTTTAGATATTTTACGAAAATTAACAAAATGCTTACTACTTTTGTTTATTAACTTTTTATCAAAGTTAAATCAAATAACTAATACTCATATTTATTGTATGGAACTGATCAACTTATATATATAGTAAACTCAACTTTTATAAAAACAACTAACTAAGTAATCATATAATTATAATAAACTAATAAATTGATTGTATGAATGAGAAACAACTCAAGAGACAAACATGTTATGAATAACATTTAATAAAAGCAATTGGATAGACACTTTCTTATTGATTGACACTCTTAAATTAATCTATATAATTACATAATTAGTGAAAAATTAAAAATTAATGAGAAATTAAATTAGTTAATAATGATAATAATAATGTTATCATTCCTACGTTTATTTTTAACAATTATTAATATTATTATTATAATAAACTATCTTATCTTTAGAATGATGATAATAATACCATTATTATTTACTTAATTAATTTTTTAAATTTTATATAAGCATTTTATTTATATAATAGAATGAATAAAGTATTTAGAACATTATACTTAACAAATTATTATGAAATGATTAATGATATTTAAATAAAATGACTAATAAATAATTATTATTATGATATATGTATACATATACATATATATATATATATATATATATATATATATAATGATATATATATATATAAAATGATATATGTGTGTGTGTGTGTTTATGACTTGTACATCAAGCTTTGTTATTTGTTTTTTTAAATTCGAAAATATTGCATTAATGTGTTGTCTCCCATGTTTTATAAGCTGTAATTATATACATCCTTTATAATATAGTAAATATATAAATACAGATAGTATAGATATGATAAATGTTGTAGATATTTGATTAAAATTAGATGGACTAACTATTTTTAGATATTTAACGAAAATTAACAAAATGCTTACTACTGTTATTTAAAAAAAACTAAAAATTAAATCAAATAAATAATACTCATATTTATTGCATGAAACTCAACTTATGTATAATAGACTCAACATTTTATAAAAACAACTAACTAAATAATCATATGTTACTTGTTAAAGATTTAAAATTAAACTAACCCATTAACTTTCTTATTTATTACATGAGATTTGTCATCACATTTATTACATGGAGGACTCAACTTTATAAAAACAACTAACTAAATAATTATATATTACTTGTTAAAAATTTAAAATTAAACTAACCCATTAATTTTCTTATTTATCACATGAAATTTGTCATCACATTTATTACATGAAGGACTCAACTTATAAAAACAAATAACTAAATAATTATATATTACTTGTTACAAATTTAAAATTAAACTAACCCATTAATTTTCTTATTTATCACATGAAATTTGTCATCACATTTACTACATAGAGGACTCAACTTTTATATATATATATAGATTTTCTCAATTTAGTTCAATCAAAATGTTTGTCTTAAAATTTTTTCAATCAACTTACACGAAACATCGGTAATATATATTTTTGATGCATGTTATTGTATCAATGCAATTTTTTATTTTGCATATTTAATGAGTTTGTATTCACATATATATTTTTATGCATATTAATATTGACTAATTTATTATGTATCAAAACAATGTTAATAATATGAACACATAAAAGATGTAAAAGTTCCATGAATGTGTAAACTTTTTTTTGCACGAAATCGTTAAACACAAAAATTTTATTATAGTTTTTAACTTTTCAATCTAGTCTGCTGCCTTGAGTTTTGAGTGCCTAAACATTATTCTCAACCAGAGATACAGTGTGTATCCCTCACCCTCCCCCTCGTACGATTAATATGTCATTGTTTGTGTACCGATGCCATATGTCATTGTTTGTGTACCGATGCCATATCGGACATCAATGTTCAACACAAATATAAACTGTAACAGATGTATGGGAAACATTATTTCAAACACTTATCAAAGTTCAATTCATTTACTTGTGTTCGGATTAAGTTGACTCAATTACTAATTTCTAAAAAATGCGTTAAAAACTATTTGATTTTAGTTATATAGTTAACTATTATAGTTATACATAAATTAAAATTAATAGATATAATGTTAGAAGAAAATATGAAAAAATGGCTTATATTGTGAAACTATCCGAACCATAGGGATTTTGTTGGTTTAGCTAGTTTGGTTTGTAACAACAGAACGGTTTGGTCTAGAAAAAAGCTCATACATTTTTTTTTTATATTAATATACTTCTACATTGCTTGCCAAAAAAAGTTGTTGATTCTATTTCCGTTGGCACTAAAGTATCACGAACCAAGAAGCACGGGGTGGTTTTGTCATCCCAAGAATCTCTGGTAACGGTTCTTAGAAGGCAATGTGTAACCTTAGGGGCGTTTGGTTCCCGGATTTTCTGGGGCTCACTGGGATTTGCATTTAAAATCTTGTGTTTGGTTCGCAGATTTCAATAAGAATTTAAAATCTCAGGATTTCGTAAATCTCTTCCTTCTTTGTTATTTAAAAACCATGCCTCCCCCAAATTTTTTCTATAAGATAATGCAAACTTTTTGACAAAATCCTAACAAATGCAAATGCTGCATAATGCAAATCCTAGAGAAAAAAATCTGCAAACCAAACGGCAGAGTAATATATATATATATATATATATATATATATATATATATATATATATATATATATATATATATATATATATATATATATATATATATATATATATATACACACACACACATATGTACATGCATGCATACATACATACATACATACATACATACATACATACATACATACATACATACATACATACATACATACATACATACATATATATATATATATATATATATATATATATATATATATATATATATATATATATATATATATATATATATATATATATATATATAGGAGGGTTCAATGGAAAATCAACATGGATCGAAAAACCTCAGAAAACCTCCATGCATCACAATGACTTTGATTGCATCATATGAGATCATCACAATCTCTTCCTTCTTTGTTTTTTAAAAACCATGCCTCCCCTTAGGATTTTAAATCCCAGTTAGTTATCTGGCATTTTTCAAATCGATTAACAAATTTTTTCTATAAGATAATGCAAAATTTTTGACAAAAACCTGACAAATGCAAATGCTGCATAATGCAAATCCTAGAGAAAAAAATCTGCGAACCAAACGACAGAGTAATATATACACACACACACATATGTATACATACATACATACATACATACATACATACATACATACATACATACATACATACATACATAGATATATATATATATATATATATATATATATATATATATATATATATATATATATATATATATATATATATATATATATATATATATATATATATATATATATATATATATATATAGGAGGGTTCAATGGAAAATCAACATGCATCGAAAAACCCAGAAAACCTCCATGCATCACAATGACTTTGAATGCATCATATGAGATCATCAAGGGTATTTTTGGAATAGCATAATAACATTTATTCAAAATAAATAAAATGTGATCATCTTAAAATTGGCAATTCTTATAATCACTTATGGGATTAACATTCAAATTCATTCCATAGTATTAAAAAATAAAAGCTGTTACAAAATTTGAATATCCATTGATGGCATAGAAAACTTGAATCTCTATAAACGATGAGAAAAACATGGGGAGAAGTTTCATACCCTAGTTTGGATCACCATACAAAGCTGACCGCCTAACGTTGACCATCATGCAACCGACTGCCGGCCTCCATGGGTTCTTGTTGTGATTAACCAAATGTCTATGAGTCCGAATCAAGAAGGTCTCCATCGCAACCTCGTTCTCCGGCCTCCATTGCAACCTTCTTCTTCGGCCTCCTTTCTCGACACGATAATGGTTTTAATTTCTTAAAAGTATTTTATTCTAAAAATGGTGTATATTGACGATGTAGTATGGATAAGAACACACTATATTGATGATGCAGTAGTGATTTTAATTTGTTTTGCAATGTACATGTAAGTATACTATCAACTTAATATGAAATCTTTGGTTGCTGAAACTGATGCATCGTTTTGCATGATAATGATATTAACGATGCATCTGAGATTTTGTTTTACATAACAATGATTGATGATATTTGAGATTTTGTTTTACATAACAATGATTGATGATGCAGTTGCTATTTTGCTTTGCATATGATTGATATTGATGATGCATCGTTAGGATTGTTGAATATATTATAAATTTAATACATTTCTTGATTATGTAGTTTCAAATACTTTTTATTATGAAGATTTGTGGAGTGCATCATTGTTTTTATATAGTGCATCATCGATTTTAGGGTAATGTTGAATATGAAAATGAAGATCCGAAGGAATGCATCTTTTTTTGTGAAGTACATCATCGTCATTTTGATGGAGTTCATCATCGTTTTTTATGGAGTGCATTATCGATTATGGTTTGATGTTAAACACGAAGAAGAAGATGATAATTATATGATCATATGGATATTTTCTTAAAAGACATGATATAGATAGTTTTTTAAATTAGATTTGTGTATTACTTATGAAATTTTTAAATTTGGATATAAAAATATTGATATTTCAAATTTAATTAAAATATATTATGTACCCAAATTATCCTTGTATGTTTTCTTTTAAGTGCATCAGGATGCATAAATCTAAAAACGCAAATGCATCTAATCTAACGACTACAATTGAGTCTCCAAAGTTTTTCGATGCATAGAGGTTTTTCATTGAACTCACCTCTCTCTCTCTCTCTCTCTCTCTCTCTCTCTCTATATATATATATATATATATATATATATATATATATATATATATATATATATATATATATATATATATATATATATATATATATATATATAGAGAGAGAGAGAGAGATGAGATCCATTGTCAACACTTTATTCGTTGTGAACATTGTGAACAAATGAAAAAATACATATAATCATTCATATATACCAACAAGTGTTTGTAACAAGATTCATATGATTCAAAGGATTTATAAAATTGTCTGCAATAAGATTCATAACATTCAAAACTTTCGGCACATAAAATGAATTGAACGAATGCAAATTAAATAAAGATGGAAAACACAATACAAAAGTAGCAACATTGTTAGTATCCTGACAAACAACACTTAATTAAACAAATTAATAAATGACCAGATGATTGAAAAGAGAAAACAAAACGTAAAGACAGATGTCAGTTAAGAGATTTTGAGAAGACAGGAATGCTTTGTGGGTGCCTAAAGAAGTTTTGTGGATCAACTCTGGCCTTGATTCGGATTAACTTTTTAAAGTTGTGCCTCTTCCAATAACTCTCACCCCATTCACTTGCTTCCTTGTATGTACGGTTTCCAACACCCAGGTCCAGATCAACATAGTTGGAATATGCTTCCCTTGGATTCTTTGATACGTATGGTTTAAAAACGTCATGCAGTTCATTCAGCCATTTTAATCGCCTCGCTGTTGTGATGGTGGAATTAGAGTCGTTCAAAAAGGAAGTCTCGAAGATCTGGTACAATACCCCTGCTCTATGAGGATAAGGAATGGCTGTCTCTGGGATATCAGCCATCCTCCCACCAAAAGGGCTGATCACCACATTCCCCGAACCGTCATCTTCCAGAATCTTTTCAAAGATCCTTTCTATACCCTTTATGGGAATTGGTGCCCGGGCATAGTCAGATTTCCCTTTAGCAGATATCTTTGGGAATGCGGTTCTGTTTGCGAGGATACTAACTGGCAACGTGATATTGTAGCCTGCAAATTGCAGGTATGTCTGGACGATCCTCACTTCGTTGCACATCTCCCTGGTCACACCCAGCTCTGGAAATTTTTCATCCAACAAACGAAGCAATGTGCTGGTTGTTCCTTGGTATACTCCTCGAAATCTCACTTGAACAGTTTTCTGTGGAGGAGTGGTGGCGCTGTTTACGGCAGCTAGGTCAACTATAAGGTGAAAATCCCTATCGGTGAAGGGTGCAACATATTGGTATTTATAGAAAAGCTTGGTTGCGTTTTCTTCCAGAGTCTTGGCGATTGTGAAAATTGTTACTCGTTCTGGAACAGGAACCAACCTGAGCTTCCAAGCAAGGACGATCCCAAAACTAGAAGCACCACCTCCACGAATCGCCCAAAACAGATCTTCACCCATTGACTTCCTGTCCAGAATATTCCCTTGTACGTCCATGAACCGAGCATCCAACACATTATCAGCTCCCAGACCATATTTCCTGAACACGTGTCCGTATCCACCACCATTACCTATGATCCCACCAATACCCACAGTCGGCCAAAGACCGGCCGAAAATGCCAGTGTGTCGGTCTTTTGTGAGATGGCATAGTATAGTTCGCCAAGGACAGCGCCTGTTTCGACCCACACAGTCTGGCTAGGAACGTCGATGTCAATGTTTTTCATGTTGTAGAGATCAATGATGACAAAGGGGACTTGAGCTGTGTAAGAGATGCCCTCAAAATCATGGCCACCAGACCTAATACGGATCTCATAGCCTAGTTTCTTGGTGCAGTAGAGAGCGACTTGGACTTGTTGGTCGTTAAAAGGAGTTACGATGATGGATGGTTCGCGAGTGTGGTTATTAAGGACCCTGGCATTAGTAGCGGTGGCAAGCCAAATGGGTATGAAAGAGGAATTGGCAGAAGTGAAAGTGACGGAAGTTTGATTAAAGTTAGGAAAGGATTGGATGCAGGTTATGAAAGCCTGAGTGTGTGGATCATTGGAGGATAACGAAAGAGAGAATGGAAACAAAAAGACGGTTAGAGCTAGGACAAATCCCCAAATGCTTCTGCATGTATTCATATTTTCCTTATCAAATGATTCAATTCTTTTAATTAATTTGGTTTATGGCAAATGACGTACTTCTGCAGCTATTTATATATAGATAAACAAGCGAAATTAGCCATCGGTGGGTCTGCATGGTTGACTTGAAACGGTCTGCAAAATTATAATTCTACTCGTTTTAACAAAAAGTCTTAGACCTTTATATTCTAATATAACAGAAGCCTTCAAACGCTTACAAGGAATTTTACTAGAAAAGTATACTAATTCCATGCAATCAACTTTTTTTTTTTTGGTATACCTCAAACTAAAATTAAAACACTCTTGAATTTGATATTTTAAACGGGTTTTACTGTTCGCGGTTACTTGATCTATATGGCAAATATGTGATCGGATACTTGGAACTTTATGGATATATTTTTTCAATTTAGTCCTTCAATTAAAACGATTGTCTTAAAAAATTTTCAATCAACTTATACGGAACTTCGGTGATATGATATATATTTTTTGTTGCATGTAATTAATTGTATCAACACACTTTTTATTTTGCACATTTAACGAGTTTGTATTCACAAATATATTTTTTATGCATGTTAATATTGACTAATTTATTATGTATCAAAACTATGTTAATAATATGAACACATAAAAGATGGAAAAGTTCCATAAATATGTAAACCATTTTGCATGAAATCGTTGAACACAAAAATTTTAATATATAAATGTTTAAAAGTTTATCTTTAATTATATGATTTTGACCGATTCTTATACAAATTTAGTCTGCCAAATAATTAGATACGTTGTCGCCCATAATTTTCAAGTGGGTATTTTTTATTTTCAAAATAAAATATACACGTTTTCAATTTTATTAGGAAATTGCTGCGGAAATTCTTAAACCAAAATTATTATTTTTTCTGTTACTAATTATTAGTAGGTATATCAAAAAACAATATAAATTCTACATATATATTGCCAAGAAAATATTGAAGAGGTTAATATAAGTCGTTGGCCCGTTGCATCTATTAGCCGTTAAATCTTGATCGTGCTAACTCAATCATATGTTAAGATGCATGATGTACGAGCAGGTAATTAATGCATGTTTTAATTAACCGAAACATAAGAATGCATGATTTAATTAACCAACACATTAGACGATTCTAAAAAATAAGAAACCGTCCACGTTTAAAAGTTTATACACTACACCTTCATGTTTAAACTAATATCTAAAATTTGCACATGCCCCTTATCTTTAAACTACCATCTAAGAATTTACACATGACCATACTCATCATCTTTAAACAAATATCTAAAAAATTACGCATGACACCTTGTCATTACACCAAATATAGATTATCTTTATTTTTATCTACGTTTCGATAAAAAAAACTATGTTTCATTATAAAAGAATAAATGTGGACATATATGTGAGATTAAATGTTTAGAAGGATATATATGTAATAAGAAAACTTGTAAGAATATATGCGTAATATTTAAAGTTTATAAAGATATATATGAAATTCTTCCTTAAATTAACACATGTATTTTAAATATTATTCATTTTGTTTTTCCCTTATAACTTTTAATATATAAAGATTTGATTAAATATAAATATATCATTGTGAACGATTTATTTTTATCTACGTTTCCATAAAAAAAAATTATGTTTCAATATAAAAGAATAAATCATATTTTTATTAAATATATATCATCTAAGAGACTAAAAGAGGTATAACACACATTATCTTTAAACTAATATCTATCGATGGTTATAAGTTTACACATTATACCCTTTAACTTTAAGTTTATATATATTTTAAATATCATTCATTTTGTTTTTCATTTATAACTTTAACATATAACGTTTAGATTATCCACTTGTGGAATTTCCATTAGAGTAATCTAAAATCCAATTGGCATGTATATTTTGTATAATGTAACCCATAGTTTATTGTATGTTTAAGATATCGAAGCACTCTCACCAGTGCAATCCAATGATCTTTTCCAGGGTTTTTCGAATATCGACGAAGTCGACTTATGTTATATGCCACATTCGGTCTCTTGTCATTGCTTAGGAGCTTGCCTAATGCCGTAAAGATATTTAATCAATTTAAACACCTTATTTTGTTGACCTTTAGCAATAAACCCTTCAGTTGTGCATGTTAATATTGACCAATTTATTATGTATCAAAACTACGTTAATATGAACACATAAAAGATGTAAAAGTTCCATATATCTATCTATACTATTAAAAGAGTAACTATACTCATTTTTTGTGAAGCCACGTGTCGTCACCATGAATCGACATGTGGCATTTATAGATTTTAAAAATAATAAAGAAATTTAAATCAAATCTATCCAAATCTAATATAATCCACTTTTAAATTCAAATCAAATCAAACAAAATCTAACACTCTACTAACTTATTAATTAAATCTATTCAAATCTAACATAATCCACTTTTAATTTCAAATCAAACAAAATCTAATAATCTACTAACTTATAAATTATAAGATAATATAATGAAAGTTTAAAAAAATATATAAGAAAATAATTCCTCTTCATATATATTTAGAAATATACAAAATTAATAGGTTATAATAAATAATAATATCATCTTATATATATTTGTTTAAAAAGTAATATTTATATTTTAATCTTTTTATTTATTATATTTTATATATATTAAATATATCCGCGTAATACGCGGGTAATAAACTAGTATACGATGAATATGTAAACTTTTTTTTGCATGAAATCGTTAAACACAAAAATTTTAATACGTAAATGTTAAAACGTTTATCTTTAAATGCATGATTTTGACCGATTCTTATACAAATTCAGTCTGCCAAATAATTAGATACGTTGTCGCCCATAATTTTCAAGTGGGTATTTTTTATTTTCAAAATAAAAAATACACGTTTTTAATTTTTCTAGGAAATTGTTGCGGAAATTCTTAAACCAAAATTATTATTTTTTTCTATTACTAATTATTAGTAGGTATATCAAAAAACAGTATAAATTCTACATATATACTGCCAAAAAAAATATTGAAGAGGTTAATATTAGCCGTTGACCTGTTATCGAATAGCCGTTAAATCTTGATCGTGTTAACTCAATTATATGTTAAGATGCATGATGTATGAGTACGAGCATTTAATTAATGCATGATTTAATTAACTGACACATAAAAATGCATGATTTAATTAACCGACCCATAAGAAACCGTCCACGTTTTAAAATATATTTATACACTACACCTTCATGTTTAAACTTATATCTAAAAATCGCACATGCCCCTCGTCTTTAAACTATTATCTAAGAATTTACATATGATCATACTCATTATCTTTAAACCAATATCTAAAAATTTACACATAAACACCTTGTCATTACAACAAATAAATATTAGTAGTTACAAATTTAAAGAAAAGCACCATTTAACTTTAAATTAATATATGTATTTTATATATTATTCTTTTTGTTTTTCTCCTATAACTTTTAATATATATAAATATTTAAATAAATATAAATATATCATTATGGATGATTTATTATTATCCACGTTTCGATAAAAACTATTTTCATTATAAAAGAATAAATGTGGACAAATATGTGAGATTAAAGGTTTAAAAGGATATAATATGCGTAATATTTAAAGTTTACAATGATATATATGAAATTATTTCTTAAATTAACATATGTATTTTAAATATTATTCATTTTGTTTTTCTTGACCTTTAACAATAAACCCTTTAGCTTTAGGTTGTTTCATATAAATTTCTCATCTAATTCACCGTTAAGGAATGCAATTTTTACATCCATTTGATATATGATCAAATTATGAATGGTTACAAACAAATCTTGACATTCTTTTTGACGATATCTCTTCGTTAGTAAACGAGCCTTGTATTTTTGATTGTATAGTCAGGTCTAAATTTCTCTTTGAAGAGTCATCTATAATCTGTTGATATATGTCCTTTAGGTAAATCAAGGTGTTATTTTGTACAATAGAGTCTATTTACTTTGAATGACTTCTTTCCAATACGGTGCTTCGAAAGCTTCCATGGAAACTTTATAGCTTTGAGGTTCTTCATCAACAACATAGATCATATAATCAGGTCCGAAATCCTTGGAAATTCTTACACGCTTACTTCTTCTTGGTTTTATATTTTTTTCCCTAAACTTTATAGGAACTTCCCTCAATTATTATGAAAGGATTATTGAGTATTTCATGATGAGACAATCTATCATCCATCGATCTTTTCCTTAAACACTCTCCAAATAAATAAAGAATGAATCAACTACTTCATCATGGGTTCGTAACGTACAAAATTATTTTTTTTACATATAAATTTACTCTTTATATCTAGAAATTGAACAATTCAAAATTTTGTAGCGGAAACAATCTAACTTAACAAAACATAAAAAATTGTTGTGTGTGTATAAAAAAGCATACATGACTGATGACTTAATCAACTCTTTTAAATCTCAAATAGTCGATCAACTATTTCTACAATCATTGACATCCAATTCTGGGAATTTATGATCGGTCGGTCAATCAACAATTTTAGCACCATCATTTTCGATAAGTCAACTTGACAATTTGTATTTGCAAACCAACTAATAAAATATAAAAGTAATTCACAAACTTAATTAAAACTACCAGTAAATTACTTCACCAAATAGCAAAGCAACACTACAATATAATCAATGGAAATCCATGACTAGATGCATTCAATAGGATGAGCGTTGACCAATGTCTTTGACCGAAAAACTAATAGCAAAAAAAATGCAAAAATGTACCTTTAGACCGGTGCTTTGAAGGTTGACAAATTCAATATCCTAGCTTGACCGATAAATACGTACCACTTGAACAAACAAAATTAATTGCAAACCAAGAAACCTTAGTAAACACAAAAAGCTAGACAATAGTGGAAAGTGGTTTTTTATTTAAAGAATTGCAAACGAATTGATCAAACGTAACCTAAGAATAGACTGGGCCTAATCTATTAATTAATCTAACAAACCAAACTTGTAATAGGTGCAGGAAATTAATTGTGGATATCAAAAGACGATTCTTGCCAAAAAAATCATCAATCATAGGATAAATATTCATCTTGTAAGATGTCACTGATGCACATTGAGTGTTTTTACTATTGGTGGTTGTTCGTTTCTTCTTATAAACCTTTTTGCACCGCTTAACAACAATCTGCATCATTTAAGGAGAAAAAAACGAAAGATTTGGTTATTGAGCTTACCATGTTTTTGAAACAATTATCTCTAAGCATGTTTTTCAGTATTTGTTGAAGTTTCTATGTAAAATGATGTGTTTACTATGTTCACTTTCATATATTTCCGATCTAAAAATAAATTAGTCAAATATTAACATAAAAATATATGTGTAGATATAAACTCGTTAAATATCTAAGAGAGAATTTCATATATACCTCTACTAAACTTCATAATATCATATATACCCAACTAAAAATTTTAATATTATATATATCCTTCCTAAACATCATAATATCATATATACCCAATTTTAATTATTAATATCACATATATCCCTCTTAAACATCACTAATATCATATATACCTAAATTCATTAAATTAATTATTTTTAGGGTTAATATTGAAAAACCCTAGGAACTTTCATGAATTTATCGATTAAGTCATCGTACTTTTTTCCGAGTGTTTAAGTCCCTAGACAATTTTTATCTTATTCAAAACTATATATTTGACCTGTTTAGCAGGTCACTAACCGGTAAACAGTTCAGTGATCTAAACAAGAAAAAATAAAGTCGAGTGACTTAATTGTGAAAATTGGAAAAGAGAATTGGTTTTTTAACAATAAACTGTTCGAGAAACTGATTGGTTTACCTGTTAAGCAGGTAGCTGGTAAAAAATATATAGTTTTGAATAAGACAAGCATTGTTTAGCACTTAAATACTCGGAAATAAAGTTGAGTGACTTAATTGATAATAACATGAAAGTCCGTGTGGTTTTTTCAATATTAACCCTTATTTTTATATCATATAAAACTCATAATTAATATTGCTAATTAATGCCCATTATACCTTACGTATTTCTTTTTTCAACTAAACCTCAAAATATCATATTTATCCAACTTAAATTAAAATATCATATCCCTTTTAATAATTTTATATAATTTATGTATTTAAACTTTACTATATAAAATCTTCATAATAAAATAAATTAACAATAACAATAAAAAATTATATTATTTTTGTTCGTTTGTAATCAAATCGTATCATCTTATTAAGTCTTGCTATTTGTTTTTTTCTGCAGCTTTCTATACACAATTAACTGATTACATAGTATATTCTTTCTTTTCTTTTTCTTTTCGAATTTCATAGTTGTATTGCTTCTAAAATCCACGGGGTCAACCCTAATCTATTAATTAATCTAACAAACCAAACTTGTAATAGGTGGCGCAGGAAATTAATTGTCCATGCTTAAAGAACCAAAAGATGATTCTTGCAAAAAAATCATCAACTATAGGATAAATGTTCATCTTCTAAGATGTACCTGCTGATGCATGCACTTTGAGTGTTTTTACTATTGGTGGTTGTTCGTTTCTTCTTATGAACCTTTTTCCACCGCTTAATTAATAACAATCTGCATCATTTAAGGAGAAAAAACGCGAGATTTGGTTATTGAGCTTACCATGTTTTTGAAACAATTGTCTCAAAGCATGTTTTTCGGTATTTGTTGAAGTTTCTAGCTATGTAAATTGATGTGTTTACTATGTTCACTTACATATATTTCCGATCTAAAAATAAATTAGTCAAATATTAACATAAAAATATATGTATAGATTTAAACTCGTTAAATATCTAAGAGAGAATTTCATATATACCTCTCCTAAACTTCATATATACCCTTAGTTATTTCTTCTTTCAACTAAACTTCAAAATATGATATTAATCCAACTTAAATTAAAATATAATATCTCTTTTAATAATTTTATATAATTTATGTTTTTAAACTTTAATATATGAAATCTTCATAATAAAACATTAACAATAACAATAAAAATTGTATTATTTTTGCTCGTTTGTAATCAAATCGTATATTCTTATTAAGTTTTCTTTTTTGTTTTAATCTGTAATTTTCTATATAAAATTAACAGATTACATAGTATGTTCTTTCTTTCCTTTTTCTTTTCGAATTTCATAGTTGTATTGCATTTTATTTTTTTAATTTAGTATATATATATATATTTTCTATATATATAATTTTTAATCTAGTATAAAACTATTTATTTTATTTATTTTCTTATTATAGTTATTATCGTAAATTCTAAAAATTAAAACCCATGACCTATGCATTTTATAAATCCCTTTGCTCCATTCTCTAGCGGTGTCATTGTCAACACCACAGTCATCGTGTCTCTGTTCTCTGATATCCTCATCGTTGAAACTCTCAAAGTCTCGTCTCCTTTCTCTAGCATCCTTACAAAAATACATATATAATTCCCTAAAATATATATAATGTTATTGTTAACACAAAATATACACAAGTAATAACATTGGATTACAAGTTATAACTCAAAAATTAGATTAAATATAAAAAATAAAAAAAAGCAAACTAAAAAAACAATAATTATAAAAGAAAGCAAACTAAAAAAACAATAATTATAAAAGAAAGCAAACTTGAAAAAAAATAAAAACTAATGTACATAGAAAACAAAAAATATATACTAAACAAAAAAATTAAATACAATACAACTATAAAATTCGAAAACAAAAAGAAAAAAAAAAGAATATAACATGTAACATCCCATTTTCGAGATAATTGCGTGTAATTATTTTAGTGGATATTTAAATAATTATTATCGTGTTGGACCAATGAGATTCCGAGTAGTGGATTATATGTGTCGGGTTTATGAGTTACGTGTCTCCGGGTTATAATATTAGTGGATTAATTATATATTTGAGTTCGTGGAGTTAAATGGGTTAAAAGGATATTAATTGTGAAAAAGTGATATCGGGTCCGGGTTAATGGGTTCGGGACCGGATGAAAATAGAGACGTATATAGATATTGAGTACCTTTTTCCTCTTCTCCCTTATCCATTCATGAGAAATAACCCTAAAGTGTGGTGTGTGTGTTTGTGAGGCTCCAGCAGAGAGAATCCATCCCCAAGCCATGATATTTTTGTGAAATCTAGGATTTGGCTTCATCATCTTCATCTCCATTGTGTTCTTGAGCTCCAAAAGGTAAGAAGTTATGATTTGAGGGTCTAAATTGTGTTATATGTTGAGTTCCTGTGGGAAATGATTGTTTGAGTGATATGGGAACTCATATGCTAGTTTTATGTGTTTAATTGGAGCTGGAATCGATTTGAGAGGAGTGGTTTACTCCTGGACAGCCATGGAAATCGAAGAGCAGGGATGGATGCAGGCGTGAGGTCGCGGCGCGACGCGCAGGGGAGGAGGGGCGCGGCGCGATGTGCAGGGGGCGCGGCGCGGTCAGCTGCTGGGCCGGGTTCTGCGTGGGGTTTTGGGTTGGGTTCCGTAGGGGCTTGAGGCTGGGTATGGAAGCGGGTCTCGTGGGATTTTGAGGTCGGGTTTCGGTTGGGTTTTCGGGGTCCGGTTGGGATTGTGTGTCGATTTCAGTTCGATTAAAGGGTCGTGTTTTGGTTTGTTTTATATGTTGATTGGAGTTCGGGGGTTCCGTTGAGATTGTTTGAGTTCGTGTTGGTTATGGGTTCATTGTGAGTCGGTTATATGTGTTGACTGGGATTGAGATTTATCGTTTGAGATCCGTGTGATTGCAGGGACGAGCCGATCGCGAGGTGAGCCGAATCAGAGATCGTAGAGTTAGGGATCGAGGCGGGTTGTCTGACAGTCAGGTGAGTACCCGAGTTCTTTTCTAAACCGCGGAACCGTTTACGAGTCAAAATTGTGTAGCTAGCATCGTGCATGTGTATATTGTGTATTGTGAATGAGACAGAGACGCGAGTGGCAGGTATAGTTCTATTCCTATATATGTGTTATGTGTGCATGAGATGAGATCCAGTCCGGGGTCCGTGATGAGTTCCATACGGACGGTGATTCGCGATGAGTGATCGCGCGGGTTGATTGTCCCTAACAGTTCTTGGGGCGTGTATACACGGCAGGGCCTGTAGCCAGTTCGCGCCCGTGCTACAGGGTGTTAGCTAAGAGAGAATTTCATATATACATCTCCTAAACTTCATATATACCCTTACTTATTTCTTCTTTCAACTAAACTTCAAAATATGATATTTATCCAACTTAAATTAAAATATCATATCTCTTTTAATACTTTTATATAATTTATGTTTTTAAACTAATTTAATATATGAAATCTTCATAATAAAACATTAACAATAACAATAAAAAATTGTATTATTTTTGCTCGTTTGTAATCAAATCGTATATTCTTATTAAGTTTTCTTTTTTGTTTTAATCTGTAATTTTCTATATAAAATTAACAGATTACATAGTATGTTCTTTCTTTCCTTTTTCTTTTCGAATTTCATAGTTGTATTGCATTTTATTTTTTTAATTTAGTATATATATATTTTTCTATATATGTTTTTTTAATCTAGTATAAAACTATTTATTTTATTTATTTTCTTATTATTGTTATTATCATAAATTCTAAAAATTAAAACCCATGACCTATACATTTTATAAATCCCTTTGCTCCATTCTCTAGCGGTGTCATTGTCAACACCACAATCATCGTGTGTCTGTTCTCTGATATCCTCATCGTTGAAACCCTCAAAGTCTCGTCTCCTTTCTCTAGCATCCTTACAAAAATATATATAATTCCCTAAAATATATATAATGTTATTGTTAACACAAAATATACACAAGTAATAACATTGGATTACAAGTTGTAACTCAAAAATTAGATTAAATATAATAAGTAAAAAAAGCAAACTAAAAAAACAATAAGCTTTTGCGATAGATTTGCGTCCGTCATATTCCTTCGCAAATCCGTCGCAAAGGTGGACCGACGCAAATTCGTCGCAATTATAACCCGACGCAAATCCGTCGCAACTACCAGTCGCAAAGTCGTCGCAAAGATATTTACGACGAGCCTTTTTGCGTCCGTCATATTCCTTCGCAAATAAGCTTTTGCGATGGATTTGCAACAGATTTTTCCGTCGCAAAAGGTCCTGATTGTAGTAGTTGTAGAGGTGCATATTACATTTGAAGTTTTCATTTATTATATATAGATAATAATAATAATTTCTACAGCTAAAAATAAATTAGTCAAATATTAACATAAAAATATATATGTAGATATAAACTCGTTAAGTATCTAAGAGAGAATTTCATATATACATTTCTTAAACTTTATAATATCATATACCCAACTTCAAATTTTAATATCATACACACACACACACACACACACACACACACACACACACACACACACATATATATATATATATATATATATATATATATATATATATCCCTCCTAAACATCATAATATCATATGTATCCAATTTTATTTATTAATATCACGTATATCTCTCTTAAACATTAATATCATATATACCTATATTCATTAATTTTAATTATTTTTATATCATATAAAACTCGCTCATCATTAATATTGTTTATTAATTAATGACCATTATATACTTACCTATTTCTTCTTCAACTAAACTTTAAAATATCATATTTATCCAACTTAAATTAAAATATCATATCAATTTTAATAATTTTATACAATTTATGTTTTTAAACTTTACCATGTTTATAATAAAACAAATTAACAATAACAATAAAAATTTGTATTATATTTGAAAGATGGAAAAAAGTTTGAGTGTGGGAATTAATTAGAAAAACCGTGTATACCCATTTAGTATTTTTTTTTTAAGTAAATATATTGCAAGTCAACATAAGCTGAAACGAGTACGTTGATAATTTTCTAGACCATTTCAAATGATCAACCATATATGCATAACTTTTGCAGACGGACCCATCGATAGCTTTCGCTTGTTTATCTATATATATAGCAGCAGCAGTACATGATTTGCCATGAACCAATTTAATTAAAACAATTGAATCCTTTCAATTTGGAAAACATGAATACATGCAGAAGCATTTGGGGATTTGTCCTAGCCATAACCGTCTTTTTGTTTTCATTCTCTCTTTCGTTATCCTCCAATGATCCACACACTCAGGCTTTCATAACCTGCATCCAATCCTTTCCTAACTTTAATCAAACTTCCGTCACTTTCACCTCTGCCAATTCCTCTTTAATACCCATTTGGCTGCGCACCGCTACTAATGCCAGGGTCCTTAATAACAACACTCGCAAACCATCCATCATCGTCACTCCCTTTAACGACCAACAAGTCCAAATCGGTCTCTACTGCACCAAGCAACTAGGCTATGAGATCCGTATTAGGTCCGCTGGCCATGATTTCGAGGGCATCTCTTACACAGCTCAACTCCCCTTTGTCATCATTGATTTCTACAACCTGAGAAACATTGACATCGACGTTCCTAACCAGACTGCATGGGTCGAAACAGGCACTGTCCTTGGCGAACTATACTATGCCATCTCACAACAGACTGACAAACTGGCTTTCCCAGGCGGTCTTTGGCCGACTGTGGGTATTGGTGGGATCATAGGTAATGGTGGTGGATACGGACGCTTGCTCAGGAAATATGGTCTGGGAGCTGATAATGTGGTTGATGTTCGGTTCATGGACGTGCATGGGAATATTCTGGACAGGAAGTCAATGGGTGAAGATCTGTTTTGGGCGATTCGAGGAGGCAGTGCTTCTAGTTTTGGGATCGTCCTTGCTTGGAAGCTCAGGTTGGTTCCTGTTCCAGAACGAGTAACAGTTTTCACAGTCGCCAAGACTCTGGAAGAAAACGCAACCAAGCTTTTCTATAAATACCAATATGTTGCACCCTTCATCGATAGGAATTTACACCTTATAGTTGACCTAACTGCCGTAAACACCACCACCACTCCTCCTCAGAAAACAGTTCGAGTGAGATTTCAAGGACTCTACCAGGGAACAACGGGCACATTGCTTCGTTTGTTGGATGAAAAATTTCCAGACCTAGGTGTGACCAGGGAGATGTGTAACGAAGTGAGGACCATCCAGTCATACCTGCAAGGTGCAGGGTACAATATCACGTTGCCAGTTGCTATCCTTGCAAACAGAAGCGCATTCCCGAAGTTAGCTGCTAAAGGGAAATCCGACTATGCCCGGGCACCAATCCCCATAAAGGGTATAGAAAGGATCTTTAAAAAGATTTTGGAAGATGACGGTTCAGGGAGTGTGGTCATCAACCCTTTTGGTGGGAGGATGGCTGATATCTCAGAGACCGCCATTCCTTATCCTCATAGAGCAGGGGTGTTGTACCAGATCTTCGAGGCTTCGTTTTTGAACGACTCTAATTCCACCATCACAACAGCGAGGCGATTAAAATGGCTGAATGAACTGCATGATGTTTTTAAACCGTACGTGTCCAAGCATCCAAGGGAAGCATATTCCAACTATGTTGATCTGGACCTGGGTGTAGGAGACCGTACATACAAGGAAGCAAGTGAATGGGGTGAGAGTTATTGGAAGAGGCACAACTTTAAGAAGTTAATCCGAATCAAGGCCAAAGTTGATCCACAAAACTTCTTTAGGCACCCACAAAGCATTCCTGTCTTCTCACAATCTCTTAACTAACATCTGTCAATGTGTTTTGTTTTGTGTTTTTAATCGTCTGTTCGTTTATTTGTTTAATAGTTGCTTCATGATAACTTTATGTACGAACTTGTGCATTTGACAAAAATTATGTATTTAGTGTTCAATCTTGTGCATTTACCGTTAGATTATGATATTTATTAATGATTTTAAAATATATAAATTTAATTTTTCAATTTGTGCGCGCGCATTTGATGTACAAATTTATGTATTTTATTTCAAATTATTACAAAATTTACCGAAACCCATCACTATTATATATAGAAACACACACACACACACATATAGGGATGACATCCAGTGAGCACCATTTATTTAGCGACCAACGTGAACACCAATTGAAATAAGCTTTCATCTATATGTTTTTTATATATACATGTTAATAACCAATAGAAATTAGTTTTCAATGGGTTCATTACATTCATTGGCTTTAATATATTAAGATTCACTGGTTTTTACTATATTCTCAAGCTTTTATATTCAAAAACATCATTGTGTTCATTACGTTCAACAAATTAATCAAATATACACAAGTTTCATTGGATTATTTGGCTTCAAATCATGAAAATAAGTAATTTGTAACATGCATAAGCTTTAAGTGATTCTCATGTGTCAATTTTTGGTAGGTACTCACGATTCTTAATATATAAATGGTGCTAATTAGATTATCATCCTACACGTACACACACATACATACATACATACATATATAAATGTACACATACACACACATATAGTCACTCGGTAGTTGATATTGACGTGCATTGAAGTAATCGGTTGGCGGTATTCAATGGTTTTCATCACGTTTTGCAAGATTTTGGTACATTCATCTCTTTTTCTTTTTGATTTCATGACGAATGCTATTTGTAGTGATGCCCCTCGTCTTTAAACTACTATCTAAGAATTTACATATGATCATACTCATTATCTTTAAACTAACATCTAAAAATTTACACATGACACCTTGTCGTTACAACAAATATATATTAGTAGTTACAAATTTAAATAAAAACACCATTTAACTTTAAATTAATACATGTATTTTAAAAATTATTCTTTTTGTTTTTCTCTTATATCTTTTAATATATAAATATTCAAATAAATATAAATATATTATTATGAATGATTTATTTTTAACTACGTTTCGATAAATAAAAACTTGTTTCATTATAAAAGTATAAATGTGGACATATATGTGAGACTAAAAGTTTAGATTGATACTAGTTTACGACCCACATATTACGTGGATATTTTTAATTAAATTTATTTATATAAAATGTATATAAATAAAAATAAAAAGATACAAAAATAATAATTATTTTTATCTTTTATTATTTATAGATTAAAAAATTGATTGTATTTATCTTATTAAAAAAATAACAAATTGAAACACCCATACAACAATAATACATGTTTAAGTGTAATAAACAATAATTAGTACAATAATACTTGCGGAATTAGGGTAGAATTAAAAATTTTACAACTAATGTATCATAAGTAATGCACCCGAATAACAACTATTAAGGCCTACAAGGTTACATGTCATGATCCTGCGAACAAATAGTTAAGGTCCGGAAGTCGGCTATCCAAAACCCAACACAACATCCAAGGTAGTCATACCGTTAGTCTTGAATCTAATATCTTCAACGATCAGGAAGTCTGAAAGCTTCCAACATGGTATCACAAAACCTGTAGAAAATGTTAACAACTAAAACGTAGACAACAAAGTTGTTTAGTGAATTCCAAGATTAATATATATAACAATTACACGGTAACGATGTCATGCATTCCAATTAGTTGAATCATTATCAAAAATTTGTCACTAAGTAATTTATGACTCATGTGATGGTTCACCTTACCTCTTTGATGACTATTGATTTTCCATAGCATTCTAATTTACTACTACGAGTAAATTATAAGATTTATATCCACAAGTTTCATTTTCGCCGCCTAGCCTAGGCAAGTCGATGTGTGAGACTAGTTAATTTCACAGAAGCACGTGGTAACGTTCAATCATCACCAACCCATTGCATTACC
Source organism: Centrapalus pauciflorus (assembly GCA_020465985.1). Lineage (NCBI taxonomy): Eukaryota > Viridiplantae > Streptophyta > Magnoliopsida > Asterales > Asteraceae > Centrapalus > Centrapalus pauciflorus. Next base: position 24,640 of record JAANYP010001718.1, on the reverse strand, counting down.
AATAACATACTACTCAACACTTCACACACAAGTGATGTCTCTCCATGCTTGCAGCCCAACTGTTGTTCACATTCGCCCGCAGGCGGCCCGTTGCTGTCCTCACATGAAATAACCTGTCACAATCCAATCTTTATATGTATATATAAATGACCACGTCTACTCCGAACAAGTACGGGAGTGGTTTCCAACAATATATATACATACACATATAACTATGTCTACCCCGATCAAGTACGGGAGTGGTTACCCACAATTCAATCATGTTGAACACTCAACAATCCAATTAGTCAAGAATGATCCAATGTGGCTAATGTGTCTCATGTATTATCAATTTTATCTTTTTAGTTATTAAGCTTTCAACCATAACCTTACATATGGGTACGATTTGGTTACCACTTTAGGCTTACCGGTTAAACGGCCTAACCAACAACTTACAACCAGATAGATTATCAAGCAATGTTCCATAACGATTAGTTAATGGTGGCCTCAAGATTTACTCGACTAATCAATAACAAGTATTGATTCTATTCAATGTTTAATGTCCAAATAGATTATCGTGCTCAACTACAACAATTAATCATATTAACGACTCTCCAAATAGCCATATAAACATTTTGACCAACCAACAAGGTCACCGAGACATATATTGTCTCGTTCAAATAGATAGTATTTCCAATATGACATTCACGACAAATCAATTCACAATGATGTCAACTAGCATGGCAACACATTTTCAATATATGATGCACGTAAGCATGTCCAATGAGGGCTACAATGAACCTGTCAATATGGCATATGAGTATGCATGATCAAATAGCATGTTAACGACATATCATAAACAACAATTAACATGTAATCGTTATTCTACATTTATTCTAGAACTCACAGTGGTTGGCTAATTCTAGCCTTGACGTCTCAATTTGACCCAGAAATGCCCAAAAAAGGCAAATGCTTCTTCGAATAGGCTCCAATGATCAAATTCACCTACATGATATTTACATAACAAATATATAAGCCCTCAAAGCTTATTAAGTCCATAAAGTTCTCAGAATGTGAGTTCGGGTATCAACGTGAGAGTTTCGGATCATTCCGGTACCCAACGAACTCGGATTCATGTTCCATCTTTGGGAACAACTAGCCTCATGCAATAGGAGTTGCAAACAAGTGTTGGATCCCAACATAGAGGCCCAATGCTCTCAACAACTCTTTAAACCCTTCCAATTACATTTTGGGTTCCAAACCGAAAGCCTTATATCCATTTCGGGACTCTATGAGACCCGAATGTGGAATTAAACTTTAGAACCTTTGAACACTTAATTTAAATGTATTTTACAAGTATTAGATGTTACCATAGGACCCCATAGCTCAAAATCAAATTTTTGGACAGCCAGTTTCGACTCATCGAGTCGCCTGGGGTGACTCGTCGAGTCACTCAAATTTTGGGAACAGAAAATTTTGACTCAGCGAGTCGCTGACAGACCTGTACTTCTTCCCCCTACGAGTTTAACACCCAAAATTCCAGAACTCAACCAAACTCAAAACCAACACTTGAAATCGATTATACTACATATTTAAACATTTTTTTAGCTCATTTTGAGCTTCTAAAGCATCCTAAATGCAACCGATTGCTCCATGACTCAATTTGAGCCCTAACTGAGTTTCTAACTCAATACAACCAAATCAACACATATAGATACATATTATGGCTCCATTTCAACCCAATAACAACCTATTACAACATTTTAACATTTAGGTTGATTCCCAAACAAAATTCCATGAACTCATTTGAGTTCATCATCAACCATAGAGCCAAAATACAGAGAAAATGAAGAAGGATAATGGGAGGAGGTTATACCTTCAATAACCGACAATATGGGCAAGATTTGAGCTCCAAAATCTTCAATATTCAATCTTCAACCTCTACCCAACTCTCTACTCTCTCTTTCTCTCTTTCTCTCAAATGTGCAAGAACACACACACACAAATGCAAGTGTGTGTGTCTCACGGTTTTTAAAAGAAAAAGGGTGAGGGCTTTAGCCCTTTGGCCATTCATTACCCCACACAATCACACTACTTCATATTGCACCCCTCTACCCATAATTTATCTATTCAATTACAAAGTTACTATCCAAGTTTGCATATTACATAATTAATCATCATTATGTTCAACTCTTATTAGTAAGGCACCAACAATAATATATCACTATGAGTAACCAATTTTTCAAATTATAAAGTATATTGCTAAATTCAACATTAATTATCATTAGACATAATTTAAAACTACTATTTCAACGATATGGTTTATTTGACATTCAACAAATAAATTTCCACTATTCCATAATTATAATAACCGAACGCTATTAGGGATATTTAATTACCTCTTAATTATTTGGGGTGTTACATAAATTGTATTTATCTTTTATTGTTTTATAATAATAAGTTGTAATTATCTTTTTGGGTGAAACATATACTAGAAAAAGAGGCTATTGCGACAGAACTTTGTGATGGAAAAAATATGTCGTAAAAATTGACCACTTTGCAACGGATTTGCGTGGGATTTGCGACTGTCAGAAATATATTGTGACCGATAAACTCCGTTGCAAATAAATAATAATTTGTGACTGAATAGCGACGGATTAGCGAGTGGAAAAGAAGTCCATCGCAATATACGTCGCAAATCCGATGGAGAATATTAATGATAGTAAAATTTTGGGAGAATTTCATATATACCCCTCCAAAACTTCATAATATCATATATACCCAACCTAAAATTTTAATATCATATATATCCCTCCTAAACATCATAATATCATATATATACCCAATTTTATTTATTAATAACACATATATCCCACTTAAACATCATTAATATCATATATACCCAAATTCATTAATTTAATTATTTTTAAAACATTTAAAACTCATAATTAATATTGCTTATTAATTAATAACCATTATACCATTACTCAATTCTTCTTTCAACTAAACTTCAAAATATCATATTTATCCAACTTAAATTAAAATATCATATCCCTTTTAATTATTCTATATAATTTATATTTGTAAACTTTACTAAATAAATTCTTCAACCCACTACTAGAAAATTGACTTTTACCGACGGAATTTCCGACGGAAAAAATCCCTCGGTATTACCGACGGGTTACTGACAAATTTCTGACGGATTGTGTTTATGCAAATTACCGAAGGATTACCGAGGGTATACCGACGGAATTACCGACGGAAACATTCCCTCGCTATTTCGTCGCTAATACCGAGAGTTTACCGAGGGATTACTAACGGATAAATTTGTTGTCGGTAATCCATCGGTAAACACGTCTCTCGGTAATCCGTCGGTAACATTCCCTCGGTAAACACTCGGAAATCCCTCGGTAAAATATTCGTCGGTAATCCGTCGGTAACATTCCCTCGGTATGCCCTCGGTACGTCTTTTGTCGGTAATCCCTCGGTAAATCCGTCGGTAAATCCTCGGTAATCCCTCGGAAACACTGTGTTTTCCATTTCTAGAAAAATAGATCGTTAAATATGAATACAATTCAGATACACACGTCCATATACATGTTAGAACCGAAAATATAAATTAGTTGTATTCGTTGATATTAATAGGTAATGACTTACTTTTTAAACAAATAAAATATATGTACATACTCCATATATATGATCGACTATAACATTAAATTAACAATAACTACTTGTTACGATTCAAGATAAGTCAATATAAATGTTATGACATTAAACAAAAAGTACCTGTGAATGTCAAATATGACACATTATAACTTATTATAAACTGATAAGAACCACTAATGTTAGTTAAGATAAAATGTAACCCATTATAACTTGTTATAACCTAGATGACCGATAAGTATTTGTTAATGTCCTATGTGGTCCATTATAACAGGTTACATGACATAATAGGAACAACTACCATTTGTGAAGACCCAACAAGGCTTATCACAACTACATGATATTAACTTTTATGTTTGTTAAGGTCCAACATGTTTCATTTAAATAAATAATATCTATTATAACTTGTTACGAATTTAAATGATCAATTAGTAGTTGTCAAGACCCAACATGACCCGTTATAATATGTTATGACCTAAATTAGTTTATTATAAACTGATAAGAACCCCTAATGTTGGTTAACGTCTGATGACCCTTTTATAACATATTTTAATAACCTACATGAAAAATAATTACTTGTTAAAGCCCAATATGATTCAGTGTAACATGATAGTAACAACTAATGTTTGTTAAGGTACAACATGATCCATTCTAACATGATTGATTAGCCATCGTCCCTTTGAAGATTGTAGTATGTATTCAAGTATTTCAAAATATCGTAATCATAACAAATGCCCAAAGGCCCACGTTTCACTCGGTAATCCTTTCACTCGGTAATCCCACTATCTTATTTAATACATACTTTAGTATTTAATAATTATTAATTTTGGTTTGCACTTATTGTTTATTCAACTTAAAATGTTTAATTAATCATTATTAATCGAATCAGTATTCTAATAATTAATTATGTGCTTTTCTAAAATCATAAAATTAAATCTGTATATATATTTCTAAAATGATAAAAATCCCTCGCTATTTCGTCGCTAATACCGAGAGTTTACCGAGGGATTACTAACGGATAAATATGTTGTCGGTAATCCGTCGGTAAGCATGTCTCTCGATAATCCGTCGCTAACATTCCCTCGGTAAGCACTCGGAAATCCCTCGGTAAAATATTCGTCGGTAATCCTCGAAAACATTCCCTCGGTATGCTCTCGGTATGTCTTTTGTCGGTATTCCCTCGGTAATTCTGTCGGTAAACTCTCGGTAATCCCTCAGAAACATATTTTCCAAAAAAAATGGATCGACTATAAGATCCAACATGATCCATTATAACTTGTTATGACACATTGAATGCAATTGCAATAGGCTAATAATGCTATCAAAAGTGAAATCGATCAACTAATTTACTATTTCACTGAAACAAAGTGTATAATACAGCAAGTCAGCAACACTTTGAAATCGATCAACACAACAACACTTTGAAATTGATGAAAAGAATGAAGACTTGCTATGGTTTGTTTGATTGATTCTATGGTTCGTTGTCTGCTTGATAACTTGATATATACCACTGTCCACGCACCTTCGTTTGTCGATTAGCCATCGTCCCTTCGAAGATTGTAGTCCATATTTGAATATTTAAAAATATCGTAACGATAACAAATGGCCAAAGGCCCACATTTCACTCGGTAATCATATCTCCTGTCTCTTGTCTAGGGTTCACGCATAACAAATGTCCAATTCGAATATTTCAAAATATCGTAATCATAATAACATAATCCGGTCTATAAGAATGGACTTAAATTAGAAACTCGATAGGACTTAGCTAGGTTGGTATTCTTGTTACCCAATCTTACTATTTTATTTAATACATACTTTAGTATTTGATAATTATTAAGTTTGGTTTGCACTTATTTTTTTTTTTCAGCTTAAAATATTTAATTAATAATTATTAATCGACTCAATGTTCTAATAATTAATTACGTGATTTTCTCTATCATTTACTCAATAGATATTTAATTTAACTTATAAGTGAACCTTAATTAATAATAAATTGCTAAATATATATTTATTCCGTTTTAAGTTATGGTCTGAATTAATCTAATTAAACCTTTAATAACTAACAATAACACAAAAATGATATTAATCATAAATCAGATTTTTAAATTGTAATATATATAAATTAGTTTATTAATTTATTGGTTTGGGTTGGTGGGTCGGGTGACCCGGTCTTCCCTTTTCTTTTTCCCCCCCTTTTCACGAACAATACACACACACGTACCTTTCTCTTCTTAGATCCTCTTTCTCCCTATGCTCTCTGTCTCTCTTGCTTCTCCGGCGACTGCCGCCGTCACGCACCGGCGACCACCAACAACCACCATATCCATCTGCTCTCCTCTCCCCACACACGCTCTGTCTCGCTCACTCTGTTTCTTCTCCTCTCGTTCTCACAAAAACGGCAGCGGTCTAACCCTAATGCCGCCGCCGCCATCGTCATGACTCCATCGCTGCCGCTCCAGTGCTCGGTCTCCCACACTCACGCTCACTCGCTCGATCTCTCGGCTCACACACTCACCTCTTTCACGGCCGCCGCTAAACCCTAAAATCAGGTATGTTTCTTAAACCTGAAACTTGGGATAAATGTCTCGCAATCATATATGTTGAAGAAGTGCATTCTCACTACAGCAAGCATATCCAAGCTTGTGATGTCAAATGCTTTCTGGTAGTGATTTATTCAGAAACACAACATAGAGTACAAGCTATAATAGTAACTATAAGGTAGAAAGATTTATTGCATTATCAGTTGCTTGTGGTCTTCTGCACAAGTGATTTACTTACTTTATTAAAAATTTATCTCTCTTGAATATGTATTCATTTTATTAAAATGCAGATTTTACTTACTTTGTTTATGAATTAAACTCATTGATGAAAGTGCTTCAACAAGGCGTTGTTCAATCTTTTAACGACTTGTTTCGGTTTTTCCCAAAATTATCTCTATTTATATATGCCTATTTTGTTCAATCTTTGAATGACTTGTTTTGTTGTTCAGTTCTTTGGTAGATTTATCCCTTCATTGACTTTTATTGCTACTTGTTATTGATTTCTACATGCCTTGTGTTCTAGTTGTTTTGGAAATGGATCTATTATTTATGTCATACTGGACACATCTTAACTGGACCTCATTCAATGGCCACTAGTTTTACTTGCTAATTGTGTTTTATTACAACTTGGTTATGGTTTTTTCTTTCCTCTTTTTCGGATCAATGGCCACTGTTAACTTCATATGTACATGTTGCATACTAGACACTCATAAATGGGTTTAATGACATAATTGATGGTTCTAGTTCTAACCAAGGGAAATTCATTTCAATCTAGTGATAATTGTTTCTAGATATAGAAAATTTGGATCAATTAATAAATTTTTCATATTAGTATTGTATACCAAAGTTGTTGTGCAACTACATGATTAACATGTATCATAACAGCGGTGTACTTTAAAAGTTTGTCTTATTTCGCATCTTTTTGTAGGATTGAGTTATCTTGTAACTATGTAGAAGTATTGGAGTCACCTAGACCACATTTGATGGTTCCTTTAAATTTTAGTGATGCTATGCATTCGATTTGATTATTATAAATTTGAGTTTATATGCACATCTTTGAAAAGATGAACTAAAGTGTCATTTTGGCTTGGAAAACAACTTTATATATGTCTAGTAGACATGCTTAGATGGTAGAATATCATCAAATACTAGATTGTTTGTTGTTTTACAGTTACAATTGTCGTTCAGCACATTGCTTGCACATTATGAACTTAAGTGAGCTTTTGGATTTTGAAGCAAGTTTGTACTAGTCAACTAGACATTTTTTAAAGGTTGAATCTAAAAAAAATACTTGATGTTGTGTTGTTAATTAGTTTATTATCATTCATTGGTCACCTATTTGACTCCAATTTCAGAAATAACACAAGGAAAGTAATCAAATTCAATCCTCAAATCTGTTCCAAACATAATCAAACTAATATGTAAGTGATTGGTTCAAATCAATATACTAAACTTAACAAAATGTGAACCAAAACACTTAAACTCAACTTGTAAACTCTAGGAAGACATTTGTTTGATAAATAGACACTTTTAGACTTGATTATATTTCAAATATGTCATTTCTGATTTGACAAAATTCTGCACCAAACAGCAATCAACAATGCAGCAATTGCATATTTTAAAAACAAACTTTCATTTGATGTCGGATTTCGATGATTCTTTTTGCAACACATCATAAATACTTAAAAAACACCAAAATATTATTAACTTTTCATACCTCGTCGCTAAATCTTATTTTTATGCATTAAAGTGTCTTTAATGCAATGTTTGACTTTAAATAGTCAAATTGGAGACGTAAGTTAGTTTCATCAGTTTAAGGACTTCGAAATTAATAATTGACAATATCTGAAGTAAAACGTTACCTGAAAAGAACAAATGTTAGAGTTTTAGAGTTATATTGTCGTTTACCATGTCAATTGCATATAATAGCGGTGTACTTTAAAAGTTTGTCTTATTTCGCATCTTTTTGTAGGATTGAGTTATCTTGTAACTATGTAGAAGTATTGGAGTCACCTAGACCACATTTGATGGTTCCTTTAAATTTTAGTGATGCTATGCATTCGATTTGATTATAAATTTGAGTTTATATGCACATCTTTGAAAAGAGGAACTAAAGTGTCATTTTGGCTTGGAAAACAACTTTATATATGTCTAGTAGACATGCTTAGAGGGTAGAATATCATCAAATACTAGATTGTTTGTTGTTTTATAGTTACAATTGTCGTTCAGCACATTGCTTGCACATTATGAACTTAAGTGAGCTTTTGGATTTTGAAGCAAGTTTGTACTAGTCAACTAGACATTTTTTAAAGGTTGAATCTAAAAAAAAGTACTTGATGTTGTGTTGTTAATTAGTTTATTATCATTCATTGGTCACCTATTTGACTCCAATTTCAGAAATAACACAAGGAAAGTAATCAAATTCAATACTCAAATCTGTTCCAAACATAATCAAACTAATATCTAAGTGGTCACTACAAGAAAATAGGGTTTTAGCGGCGACATATGTCGCTGCTAATGCCTGGGTTTGTCGCTGCTAATGCCTTTAGCGGCGACATGTCGCTGCTAAAAAGTCGCTGCTATTGCTTTAACACTAAAAGTCGAGTGTCGCTGCTATTTGTGTCGCTGCTAAAGCCTGTCGCCACTATTGCCTATTGTCGCTGCTAATAGCGTCGCTGGTAATACTTATATATTTTTTTTTAATATTTTTTAGTAATTAATAATAAACCTGCTATATTTAATATATATTTATATATATATATTTGTAACCTGCTATTTTGTTTAAATATATACAATACGTGCTACAAAATTCATAATAATATATATACACAAACAACGTACGTTACAATAACGTTTGTTACATAATTAGCTAAAACATTAATAATCTAATCATTATCTTCGTTGTCGTCGTTGTCTTCGTCATGCTCGTCGTTATCGTTTTGAGTACTGAACTTTCGATAGAGTTCCATCATCGCATCTTTTTAAATTTTAAATTATTTAAATAAACATACACCTAGTTTAACAAATACATCGTATTTTTTTACCTAAAACAATCACACACACATTAATAAACTAATAGACACTAAAATTATACAAAATAGACACCAAATATACACAATACAAGTACATTGCTTTCTATAAACTTTTATCATAAAAATTTTAGTAAATCTACATTATTTTACCATAAACATATACAAAATACACACACTAATATATAAAACACATATAAATACACACACTAATACACAAAATACATATAAATACACACACAATAATATACTAAATACATATAAAACGTTTATAAATACTTAAAAAAACACAATAATTCAAAAAATATTTTAACAAATTCTAAAAAAACCTAACTTTGATAAATCTAAAACTTTTATCCAAGAAAATAATTTAAACAAACCTACAAATAATTTTTACAATTCAATAAAAATAATAACCTAATTTTGATCAATCTAAAACTTTTATCCAAAAACAAATACACACAAATACATACATTAATATAACAAATACACAAAAGACAAACAAATACACATTTTAGCACTCAAAATACATAAATATACAAACACTAACACTAATACACAAAATACATACAAATTAAAAACACACACTAACACTCAAAATACATACAAATACACACTAATTTAATACATTACAAACAAAATACATACCTTGCACAGAGAGAGAGCCGGCGGCGAGAGAGAAAGCCGGCGGCGAGAGGCGGCGAGAGACACCACCGGCGGCGAGAGAGCAAGAGAGATGAGATCTGAGACACCAAACACATCAATACCCACACATTACATATATTTATGTAAAAAATACACAAAACACAAAGAAAAACCCAAAAAATCGGTGCTTACCGGTTGGATACTCCTAAAATCGCAGAATGGAGAAGAAGAAGGCGTAAAGGTGAAAGTGAAAGAGAGAGAGGTGGAAAAGGGAGAAAAGGGGGCGGCAAGTCAGGCGCCTTTTTTTTGGGTATTAGCGGCGACAGTATGTCGCTGCTAAAGGCTTTAGCGGCGACATGTGTCCGCGTATTTTGGGTGTCGCTGCTAAAGAGTTTGTCGCTGCTAAAGGTGTCGCCGCTATTGACCCTTTTTCTTGTAGTGGGTTGGTTCAAATCAATATACTAAACTTAACAAAATGTGAACCAAAACACTTAAACTCAACTTGTAAACTCTAGGAAGACATTTGTTTGATAAATAGACACTTTTAGACTTGATTATATTTCAAATATGTCATTTCTGATTTGACAAAATTCTGCACCAAACAGCAATCAACAATGCAGCAATTGCATATTTTAGCAACAAACTTTCATTTGATGTCGGATTTCGATGATTCTTTTTGCAACACATCATAAATACTTAAAAAACACTAAAATATTATTAACTTTTCATACCTCGTCGCTAAATCTTATTTTTATGTATTAAAGTGTCTTTAATGCAATGTTTGACTTTAAATAGTCAAATTGGAGACGTAAGTTAGTTTCATCAATTTAAGGACTTCGAAATTAATAATTGACAATATTTGAAGTAAAAAGTTACCTGAAAAGAACAATGTTAAAGTTTTAGAGTTATATTGTTGTTTACCAAGTCAATTGCGTATAATAAAAGTCATAATTAAGTAAATGTGATGATTATAAAGCATTGGAACTATGTAGACTATAATTTCAAGTATTTCAATGGTAACAATTTTATCTATGTTTATTATTTATAGGTTCAACGCTTGTTGGCGGAGAAAGATAAAGAAATTGAAGCACGCATGGAAGAGCAGAAGAAGGAGATGGAGCAAGAGATGAATGCACGTTTGGAAGAGCAAAAAAAGGAATTGGAGGAACGCTTTAAAGCGTTAAATGATGTGTTGCTAGCCAACTTAACATCAATTTCATCACGTCCCTCTCAATAGATATTGTGTTTGACTAAACTTTATTAGCATTTAGGATGCTTGGTTAATTTTTGTTGATGATATTGTCGAATTCTACATTTGAATATTGTTTTGATACAAGTATGTAAATGATATCGGAACGTTACCGATGAATTCTATTAAATTAGAATGTTAATTGTTTTTTTTTTGATTTAGTAGTGTTATTGGATTGCCGGATTATTAAGGTTATTGATTAAAAAAATACAGGAATTAATTAAAAAAGCAGTAAATAATTTTTATTTCTAGAATGCAGTTATCCCTCGGTATTCCCTCCAAAATTCGTCGCTAAGCCCTCGGAAAGCCATCAGTATGTCGTCGGTAAATAACCTCGGTAAACCGTCTGTAATGTTCTCCTTCGCCAATCCGTCGGTAATGGTGTCCCTCGTTAATCTGTCGGTAATGGTGTCCCTCGCTAATCCGTCGGTAACGTTGTCCCTCGCTAAGCCGTCGGTAACGGTGTCCCTCACTAAGCCGTCGGTAATATAGTCCCTAGTTAATCCGTCGGTAATATCGTCCCTCGCTAATCCGTCGGTAATATCGTCCCTCGCTAATCCGTCGGTAAATTCTGTCGGTGTTCCGTCGGTGATCAATCCATCGGTAATCCGTCGGTAAAATATTTCCGTCGGTAAATCCGTCGGTAATTCTCGTTACCGACCAGATATTTGTAACCGACACCGGCCCTCGGAAAACCGTCGGTAAATTACGTTACCGAGGGATTACCGACTGGATTCGTCCCTCGGTAATAACGTATTTTCTAGTAGTGACAGCTGCCATCTGTTAAAATACTACAAGTACATAGATGATTAAATATTTTTATAAAGTTTCAAAAATATAGTTAATTTACAAATATACAAGTGTCATCTGTTAAGTCAAATGATTTACTTGTTTTTAAAATTCAAACATAATAGTTTTTCAACTTTCAACTAACTAAATAACAAAAAATAAATTCAAAATAATTACAAATTTTGCCCAACGATCAACTCAAGTGTATGAATCTACAAGATAATATGAAAAAGTTGTTAGTATCATTATGAATAAATGCAACATAATAACAACTTATATGTGTTTCAAGTTAATCGTTACCATGCATCTTAAATCAATCAGACTCGTCATTAGAACAATAATGTGTTTCCTGTTGATCGTTATCAGATTCAAGATCATTAGACTCCACATCACCATCTTCAGACTCCACACCATCGGAATCACCACCATCAGATGCATCGACATCAGAATCATCAATGAAATCATCATTAGGAATAGAAGTATAATTAACTTGAACTTCCACTCCTTGACCAACTCTATTCAAGCTTGTGTAAGATAAATCATCCAAATTAGCAGACAATGCAAATTCAGATGAATGGCTGCCAAAACTAGGATGCTTCCATGGAATACGTGTCGGCAATCGAGCAAGTTGTTCTAAGATTGCATCATTGCTGAACTTTCTAGGACATGGTCTCTTCTCGATCTTACCATCGAACTTCTTGTTCTTCCTCCAAGAATGGTTTGCATGTAGAAATCTTCTATGGCCAACATAAGCTGTTTTACCTATCACGCGAGTAGATGGAGTGTCCTCATTACACGTAGGGCATGCTTTATAGCCTTGACCACTCCACCCAGACAAACTACTACGAGCGGGAAAATCATTGATTGTCCATAAAAGCATAGCACGCATTGCGAAGACGGTGTTTGTAGCTGCGTCTCTTGTTCTCCCAACGGACATCATTAAGTACATCAACCATCTCATCTGTCGTTTGAGATATATCATGTACCGCTGTCGTTTGAGATATATCATGTACCGCTGGTGGATCGAGTTGTTCACCATGAAACCTCCACGTCTTATAAACGGCGCTAAACCCCCAACGATGTATGTGATTCCCAAGGTCAATGATTGTACCCCAGTTACGGTTATTACATTTTTCACATGGACATCGACATTTACCTTCATCATTCAAGTGGTTCTTACACCTCTCAAGGAATGTGTTAAGACCAGTAAAAAACTCCAATGATGAACGCCTTTTACAACTAGTCCAACTCTTATCAATCGTCATAACTTCATATATGACTAAGTGATGAACACCTTCTAGTTTGAAAGATTAAGTATGCTTGTATCACATGAAAGGCATAACTATCACAAAAATCATATTAACTTAACAAAAGTAGGATCCTAAATAAGATCAAACATTCAAAAAGCAGTCCAAAATGAGATCACATGAAAGGCATAACTATCACAAAAATCATATTAACTTAACAAAAGTTCACATCCTAAATGAGATCAAACATTCAAAAAGCAGTCCCAAACAGGGGACATTCCGAAATTAATTTCTAGTAAATTAATTTCAGACGGGTGACTTATGTTAAAAACTCACACTTATCATATAAACACATTATAGTTAACTAAACACCAATAAATTTTAGAATGTGATTATAGACGTTAACACTTAAAGTAATAATAACAATATCTTTGTTTTAGTTTTATGCTACTTGTTACATTTTTAATATTTTTTTAATTTTTTTCTAAAGTTAATGTTACTTTTTATGTATTAATAATGTTAATTTAAAGTAACATATGTTATAACTTGATGTTACTTTGTGTTTTTGACCTCAACTAGCCGGTTAATAAAATCCATAATGGAGATAACAATAATCATATCACATGTATAATTAAACAAAAGAAACAACAATATGACATAATTAATACAAATAACCATGAATCATACATTTGTACAATTTAACACCACACGTTAATAACCCTTCAATTTTATACATCTACTTTTAGTTATCATGAAACATTTTTTATAATATATTTATATATAAACGTAGATCAATATTGAATATTAATTATTACCTATTTTGTTAAGATATTGCAATTCGTTGTTACAAGGCCAAAAACAATAAATAAAAAAAAACATAGTTAATAAAATATTCTAGTTCATGAAAAATTTTATGTAATATATTTATACATAAATACAATGAAACATTTATGTAATATTTATACATAAGAACAATCAAACATTATATAAAAAAGGGTTAAGTGTTAATTTGACCATCCAACTTCTAGATTTTTTTCGATTTAGCCATTAAACTATTTTTTGTCTCGATTTAGCCACTAAACTATTTTTTGTATACATATTTAGCCACTAAACTTTCTTTTTACTGATTTAGCCATTGAAAATTGTCCCAATTTGGCCACTAAACTATCATATTTTGTTTCGATTTAGCCATTAGTTTTATTCATTTTTCCCAAAATAGAACATTAAACAAAGTTTAGTGGTTAAATCAGGACAAAAAATAGTTAAGTGGCTAAATGGGACAAATCTGAAAGTTAGATGGTCAAAATGGTACTTAACCCTATAAAAAACAAAAAAGATAAAGATAAATAGAAATAAATACAAACCTGAAAAATGTGACCGGAGAAGCTTAAAATCGAAGTTGACCGGAGAAGACCGCCGGAAAAATCAAATATTGTTCGAGAGATCTAAAACTCAAGAATAGTGGTGTAAGATGTAAGATTATGTAAATAAAACAAAATACAAAATAGAAAGAAATAAAATACGAACCTCAATAGGATGACCGGAGAACTCGAAGGTGATCGGAAAAACGGCCGGAAAAATCAAACATTGCCGGAGATAACGAAATATAAGGGTGTAAGATGGCCGGAATCAAACTAGTCACTACCACCGGAGTTTTAACCAAGAAAAATGGGGGGAATGAAGCATCTAGGAAGGTCCGATCGAGAGGGAGAGAAAGAAAGAAGAAAGGAGGGGCTGCGCAGAATGGGAAAAGTCGGGCAGTAGGGTTAAAATTCATGCCAACCTTTTGCGGCGACATTGTCGTCGCAGAAGGTCCTAAATGTCGTCGCAGAAGGTCTAAAAAAAAGGGCGGCTATTTTCACCGCCTAAATACTTTTTTGGAGCCAAAAATTTTTTTTTTTTTTAAATATAATTAGTATCTGCGACGACTTTGTCGCCGCAGAAAGTGTTCAAAATTTTTTTATTTTTTTCCACCGCGTAAATATTTTGCTGGAACCAAAAGAAAAGTAAAAAAAAAATTATTTGACCTTTTGCGACGACTATGTCGTCGCTGAAAGTTTTTTTTTTTTTTTTTACCAGAGAAAGTCAAAAAGTGGATGTATTTTGGCGTCTAGTGAGCTTTTGGCGACGTCGCATAAGGTGTTCGTGATTTTTGCTTGTTTTTCTTGTAGTGTGGGTTCAGATATGGTGGAAAATCAAACAGAAAGAAGGGTCAAGAAGTTGAGAACAGATAATGGTCTTGAATTTTGCAACAATGTATTCAAGAAGTATTGTGACTCAAAAGGAATTGTGAGACACTATACGGTTCCTTATACCCCACAGCAAAATGGACTAGCCGAAAGAATGAATAGAACATTGTTGAATAAGGTTAGGTGTATGCTGTCACATTCAGGGATGCCTAAATATTGGGGTGAAGCAGTAGCCACATGAGCCCATTTGATCAATAGGTCTCCATCAACTGCTTTGGATAACAAGACTCCCATGGAAGTTTGGTCTGGGAAGCAGTCTGATTACAGTCATCTCAAAGTGTTTGGGAGCATCTGTTATGCTCACACAAGTCAGGGTAAATTGGAGAACAGGGCTGTAAAGTGTGTCATGCTTGGGTATCCAGAAGGCACAAAAGGGTATAGACTACTCAGGTGTGATGAAAATGGCCAGCAGATAATGTGCAGCAGAGATGTGGTTTTTAATGAAATGATGCTCTATAAGGACCTTCTTAAAGGAGATACTTCAAAGATGAAGAATCCTCAAATTGAGGTGGAGTTTGAAACTGATAAAGTAATAGAAAAGACTGATGGTGAAGTTCACAGTAGTGACCCTGAAGTGGAACCAACAAGTCAAGATTATCAGTTAGCTAGGGATAGAACCAGAAGGCAAGGCAAATTTCTAAACCAGTGAGGTTTAGAGAAGTTGGAGATGTTAATGTTGTTGCTTTAACAGTTGCTGAGTTTGAAGCAAATTGTGAACCTATGAGTTTTGAAGAAGCAAAAAGGTCTACTGACAAAGCTAAGTGGCTTGAGGCAGTGAATGAAGAAATGGAGTCTTTGAAGAAGAATAATACTTGGGTTCTTGTAGATAAACCAGAGGGTAAAAAGCTGGTTGGATGTAAGTGGTTATTCAAGCTTAAAGAAGGGATACCAGGTATGTGCAAGCCAAGATATAAAGCTAGGTTGGTAGCTCAGGGTTTCAGTCAAATTGAGGGCATAGACTATACTGGTATCTTCTCTCCTGTGGTAAAACACACTTCTATACGTGTGTTGCTTGCATTAACTGCACATGAAGATATGGAGCTCGAGCAGTTAGATGTAAAGACAGCCTTTCTGCATGGAAGTTTAGAGGAGAAGATTTACATGATTCAGCCACCTGGTTATGTAGATAAGAAATATCCAAATAAGGTTTGTCTCCTACTCAAATCTCTATATGGATTAAAACAGGCTCCAAAGAGATGGTATTTACGGTTTGATGAATGCATGGTGAGCAATGGGTACTGTAGAAGCCAGTATCATAGTTGTGTTTATTTCAAAAGATGTGACAGTGGTGCAGTAGTTTACTTGCTCTTGTATGTTGATGACATGCTCATTGCATGTAAAGATCAAGTTGAAATACACAAAGTGAAAGAGATTTTAAGGAGTAATTTTGACATGAAAGAACTAGGAGAGGCTAAGAGGATATTGGGAATGGAGATAAATAGAAACAGAAGTCAACGAATTTTGTCTCTTACCCAAACAGGATATGTTGAAAAGGTTCTAAAAAGGTTTAGTATGGAAAGTGCTAAAGCTGTGATCACTCCTATGGCCTCTCATATAAAGCTGTCAACTGCAGGATGTCCTCAAAATGAAAAAGAAGAACAAGACATGTCAAGGGTGCCTTATACTAGAGCAGTAGGTAGCCTTATGTATCTGATGGTTTGTACTAGGCCAGACCTTGCTTATGCTACTGTTTAGTCAGTAGGTTCCTATCTAATCCTGGGAAAATGCATTGGGCAGCAGTAAAGTGGATTTTCAGGCATTTGAAAGGTTCTAAAGAAGTTGGTCTGATTTATGGGGAACAACAGAAAGATAGCCAGGCAATAGTATTGGGCTATACTGATTCAGATTATGCAAAGGATGTGGATAAAGGCAGATCTGGGTATGTGTTTAAAGTTCTTGGTAGCTTTGTCTTCAACAGAAGCTGAATATATTGCTTTAACTGAGGCTGTTAAAGAAGAAATATGGTTAAGAGGTTTTACTACTGAGATGGGTATTAAAACTGAGAAAGCAGTGGTGTTGTGTGACAATCAAGGAGCTCTGCAATTATCAAAGAATCACATGTTCCATGAGAGGACAAAGCACATCAATGTAAAAATTACATTTTATCAGGGATGTAATAGCAACAAAAGAAGTGGAAGTGGAGAAGGTGAGTACTGATGATAATAGTGCTGATATGTTGACAAAGCCGCTTCCTGGAGTAAAATTCAAGCAGTGTTTGGTTGATCTTCACATAAAGAGTCAAAGTCTTTATTAAGGTGGAGATTGTGAGGAGTAATAAAGATTTGTTACGTATACTCTTAAGAAGTTAGATAGTTACTGTTAAGTAGTTAGATATTTGTTTGTTTGTTGCATGAAACTGTTGGTGAGTATTGCCTATAAATACCACCTTTGTATTTCATATGTGATCACTTGATCACCTTGTTTTCTTTCTGTAATTCAGTTGCAATTCTTCAATAATAAATCTTTCATTCTTCAATCACTGTTTATTACACAAGCCCCTTACAATTAGAACAAAAATACCCAAAGTCGACGATAATGAAAAAGAATTTTTGGTTATTTGACCTTTTTTTTTCTTTCTTTAGTTTTGTTTTTAATTATAAATTTCCTTTGAAAAATCAGAATTTATATAAGATATCTAAACCCTTTTCCAATTTTACGATTTCAAGTGTACATTATAGTCTCATAAAGGTAAGTACTCCAAAGATCGACCCAGATTAAAGTCACAATTATAAAGAGTTTTAAACAATAAACATCAACAAACATGTGCAAGTCTTAAAGCTTCTAGAAAACTAAATGACGATTTCAAGACATGATAGGTAGAAAAGTTCCCCTGCGATCTGGATGACACACTCAATCAGCAGCCTACCTGAGGAAAAAATAAAAGAGATGTTAATTTCATCACTTCTAAGTTTTTATTTGGATTGAATGCATATAAGAGCAATCTGATTTTATTGTTTTAGACTTCTAGTGTTTATAACAGCATTTATGTCAAAAAATCATATTTACAGCAGTGTGTAACTAGTCACGGTATGAATTTAAATCATATATGTTGTTATTTTATGCATCTAATTACTTAATCTAAAACTATCTTAATATGAACATTTAAAAAGTAAAAATATCATGTCATATATATACTATATATAAAAGTGAAATCTCTCTGAACCATTAAATGATAAAACTGTATTGTTGTTTTTCCAATTTGAATTTATTTTGTGGGTAATAATTCACTATTACCTTCTCTTTGATATGATGTCATTAGAAAGACGTTGCCACCCATGAAAAGTAGTCGCACGATAAAATGAGAACATGGGATAATAGAATTCAACCAAAATTTTTGTGCCAATTTACTTTTATATATAGTATATATATAGAACATGGGATGTGATAATAAAATTCAATCAATCTTATATATTTGTATAAAACTCAATACACACATATAAACTGAATTTTCCAAAAGTACAGAAAAAGGAGGAAGGTTAATTAAAGGTAGCGTACCTGTGCTTAAAATCCTCCAAATCTTCCTGATGAACTTGGATGCGCCCCTTTGTTTTGACCTGATTGATGGCCGGTAGAATTGGCAAGGAAATGAACTAATTAGTATTAAAGATGTTGATGAACATATATATGTGGTTACATGCAGACAGATTGATCTGGAATGATCGAACACACACTTTAAGTAAGTGGTTTATGTCATAAAATAGTTAGCAATCAAAGTCGATCCAATCATTCTCGAATAAAAATTTAAAAAACCTTTAAATACATATATGTATATTTAAAATAAGTAAAATTCAAGTAAAATTGATAATTTTACAATAAAAAAAATATAATTATATAATGTTAAAGATAAAAACTTTCCAAGTCAATAACATTAATTAATAGATCTATGTATATAATAGATTTTCTGAGAATGAGCCGCCATGATTAATGGATCCTGAGCAGTTGTCCATAATGACCTTGCTCATATATCAACTCTTTTGACATCCGAGATAAGTGAAACTGTACTAGCCGAGATAATATTTCATGACAAAAAACCATCACGTATGTATGGGAAAAAATCAAATACCTTAGTTTATTGTATGCGTATAAAATAGACGGTATGAAAAATGGTGACGACACAATACATAAACTAGAATTTGGCAAAGTTTATACATATACTCTTCTTCAAAGGGAAATGATTTATATACACAACAATTTTATATAAAGTAATTATTTTATTCTTACTAACACATTTATCGTCATTACATTTTACCTCCTAAAAGTAATTATAGAATTGAATAGTCCTTTTATATATATATATGAAATTGTTGTGTAAGATATTTCTATTATATACACCTCAAGCATTAATTAATTAATTATAAAAATACTCTACAATCAACTTCAAAGGAAAACACCGATAACAAGAAAATTCTCCAATGTCACTATCTTTCAATATTCATCTCAAACAATATAAACTTTTAAAACCAACGATGGTTTTTTACCCTTAATTTGGTCTGAACAACTATCGCTTCTTTTTTTTTTTTTTTTTAAATATAAAATCAGATAGAAATGTTTCTGTCACATTGAAATCCTTCTATCCCCTTTTAAATGGCTCGAATGAGAATATACACGCTCCTACCAACTTTGTCAATCTTGATGTTAGAATTATATATATTTATGGAATAGGTTTTTATGTAATCTTAGGTTCTTAATTAGGATGTTATTTTTATATATATCGAAGGTTTATGTTGGAACAGGCCCTCAGTACTCACTCACAGAAAACTTAAGATGAACACCAGTAAATTAAATACGAAGGCTACATGAAATTGCTACAAGTTATTTCCGTCTTTTTCTTTTTTTCTCAGGATGAAAGGCTATTTATTAATAGTCTTTGTTGCTTTAAGAATATTGCAGATTTTGTTTTACAAGAAAAAATGAAACACAAAGGCTCACTACTTCGTCTTCAGCTAACTAATTCCTTATTTCCAGGCATTATTGACTTCCCACTTTCTCATTCCCTTATTTTCTCCTAACTCTATGCATGACCATATCCATGCAAACGTGACCCGTAAACAAACCCATCAAGATTAAACCCAACAGTTTAGCCTCGTTATGAAATGCAACATATAATTTCCAGTATTCCTTGTAACATGGTATCAGAGTCTCTCCCAAAACCCTAGACTTTTCGTTGGAACCTTACTACCGTCGGCGCCGACATCATCGAAACCTTAATCGGCACCGGCAGAACCCTAATCGGCCAGCCGCCATTGTGTCTTGCTTCTCGATCTAGTCTTTCTTTCTAGCTTGCAGCTGCTGCCATAATCTGCTGCTGCCACCACCAGAGCTCTAAATCTCCGCTCTTTCATCGAAGCCCTAGTCCACTGCCGGAATCCTCGCAGAAGCCAGATCCATTGATTCTGTCTAGATCACGGGTCGTCATTGTTGTCCTGTTGTCTGCAGTCACACCGAGTGTTACTCCATGTTCTGACCACCTGCGCTACATCCCAGATCGATGTCGGAAATGAGGTGCCTAACCCGACTCCCATTCGTTTCAAAATGTGTTCTAGAACTAATCTTAATTTCTTTCCTTCATACCGCCTTGGTCCAACCCTCTCATTTTCATTTCTAGTATGGCAGTACCTTTTGTTTCTCTTTTTATTTTCCAGCAGTGTGTTTTTACATACTGTTTTCCAGCCCTATTTTACCACTCCTAGTGGTCTGCTTTCCTGACTCTGCACCCAACTCCCAAAGTGGGCTCTTCCTGGTCTTGAGTTTCTGATAGATCCTTCAGTATGGAGTCCGACCTGCTGTTCTTGTTCATGACTTCTCGTACCGGCCTATCCCTGACCAGTTGTGAAATCTAGTCATGTTATAAATGTGTGTTTGGAGAGTTGTTAAGTCCCTAGCACGTTAAATTCATGTATTCCTGTTCACAATGTGCCACTATTCCAATTCCTAAAAGCCACCATGAAATCCTAGGATATACTTTATGAATGAAATTCATTGGTTTATCACTCATGATATACTTTATTGCTTTTTCAAGCATTAGCTTTATGGCACAGGTCTAATTTTGCCAGGCAGCAATCAATAAAAAAAGATGTGCTATAAATCCTCCATGTCATGATTGCAACTTTTTGACATGCCATTGAATCTAAAATTAAAGCACACTCAGCTCTAATTAAGCCAAAAAATTTGATCTAGCTTGTAGGCAATTTACTCAACAAAAACTTCCATATTAAGCAAAATATTAAATTTGACATAAATCGTGTTACACCATTTTTAAAGCGGTTTCCGCTGAAGGAAATATTTAAGTTGTAGGTAGCAATCCTTGTGCATCTGAGTGAGTATCACTATATATTTAGAGTCTATTGAAGATGATCTCAGCCTTTAGCTTATTTTTTCCCCATAACTTTTTTTTTTTTTGTTTTAGTTTGGCGTGTTCTTGTTGTTCTTGACAACCTCTAAGAATCCTTGTCTACTTTTGATCATCAAGCATCATCTAATGCAATTTACTGCCAACTATACATTTGTTTTCTATCTCCAATGCAAACATTTGAGAAGATCTATCTTTCAACCGACTTAATTTGGGCTTTTGGTTGACCATAGATTAATCTCACCAAAAGTAAGTTTTTACCTATTTAATAAGAATCATAAACAAGGGTCAACAATACCAATATTACTGATTAACCTCACATCCATTCATAATAATTTCCTTCCAAACAACCCCCTCTGCTCACATTGATCAAGTCCGAGTGAGCCAGACACTCATTCATGACACCATACAAAGAAGTAATGACTGTTCTTAAAAACCCTTATCACTCGATTTAAAACTCTATCACCGCATTATCTTAAAATCTGATATCATGGCTTGTAGATTTCGGATACCAAGTGCGTGAAATCTTTTACTACGTATTAAGAACTTTCTTCAATGCAACCTAATGCATGAATTTTAGTGAACCTCGCCTCAATCTTAATTCCTTGCCTAAAAGAAACGACTGCAGAATCGTTCAAGTATTTTTAAAATCATCTAAAGGGATTGAAGGGGAAATAGAAATAAATATCTGAGCCTCCTATGAGCGACTTATTCGATGTGAATATGCCCTGGCCAACAGATAATGATTTAGATTTCTATAATAAAAAACTTTTGTAAGTTTACTCTTAGTACTCCGTATTTGATTCTAATTAGCAATCCTCTTAACATTCGCCCCCAAAGGCGCACCGAAGTAAATAAGATGTGTACTAGCTTAGAACACTAAACAGATCAAGGAGCTGAAGTTCACACATGAAGGCCCTAACTTCCAATGTTGCAAATCTTCAAGACCACATCAATGCATAGAAGACATTCTTACTCTCATATCTGAGATCGACTAGAAGCACAGTGAAAGCATCTTAGCACCTGAATAACATTTTTTGCTCCCCAAGGCCCAAGTTGACCACTTTCCAATTAGAATTGTGTTGTCTTCATACGTACTGAAGGTGTGAGATATAAATCCTCATTATTAATTACCAAGAGATATACCTTTTTACAAGTTCTTATCTTTGGTTTCAACTAGAGCAAGGTGTAATTAATGCTTTAACCATACATAATGTTAAATTATAATGGGACAGATCAAGTCACAATGTCTTAACACATGATGCAACTTAAACTCCGCACTTGGGACTTAGGTTTATTGTTTACATCAACAAGCATAGAAGAATATGGTGTCTGCAAACAAGCATTGACACAGCGACCACAAATTAATTAGATGAAATCAATCACATTTGCTCAAGGATATATTTTGAAGGGAAGATTGAGGACCAATTAATCGAGTTGCTGAAAGCATCCATATGAAATAAATTATTAATTTTGAGAGGCCGTCTGGTCAAGTATTTGTCTATATCCACGCGCGTACATGTCATTTGAAGCTTACTAAAATTTGATGGAGTCACATATTTGAGTCTGACCACAAGAACAATTTGCAATAGTTTCATATATAGTAACAGACAAGATAGAAGGCAAATCACGATAATCCAATAAAGTCATAGGATTGCTATTTTTTTTATTATTTAAATTAGTAAAAATAAAACGTTACCGATTTTGGGAAGACGAGCTATATAACATGTAAAACAAGGAAACAACTTTGATGATGTCTTCATCAATTAACTTCCAATACTTCCTAAGAAACAAGAAGGTAAATCCATCTTGACATGGGGCCTTATATTCACCAAACCCCTAAATCGCTTATTTTAATTTCTTCTCAGGACTATCCAACATAACACAAACATACCATACTAATTATCACTTTAAAAAGCAGGTCTTATCAGCATGTCTTCCAAAAACTTATTCGAATCGAATTTGTATACATATATACTTTATATATCCCTTAATCGATGATATATAGTGGTTCACTTGGAATTTCCGAACAACTTGGTATCAATTCCAGTTATGTAACTCTGCTCCTAGCTCCTTGCTAGTCAATTATATATATATTTTCACCGTTAACAAAAGTAGTATAACTAAGATTATTCTTGTTGTGCGCACTCCAATCACATTAATGTTTTCATTAACAATTATGATAAATACACATATTGTTGTCATAATAGATTTCATGAGAATCTCAATATTAATAAATGCTGAAAGTATATTTTTCTCACACAATCTTCATATTTAATGTGACTTTGTTCCTTTTATAATTACTATGCATTTGTGCCTAATGCTACTCAAGGTTTTATTTTTCAACATAAATAAATTTGATGTGTAGAAAGACTTTAGGACTCTAACATGAATTAGCATAAGTGAAAAAAGGTCTAGCTGATGAAGAAGAAAAAGTACTATTTTTTATACAACCATTATGATACGTGCATTAATTATAATATGGCCGGTGAGCACATAAATAAATGTATAGTTCAAGAATGATATAACGAATGAGTACGAGTATATAAGAAATATGTATGCATGTACATAAGGTAAATATATAACATATATGGGTATTGGGATTGATATGCGATCAAAAGTACGTCATTGAGGAATGTGATTGTTGAGGCAAATTCAAATTGTTTACGACACTAGACTTGGATGTTATTGTTCATTAATTGATTTAGTTATTTAAATTTGAGGGTTTACAAGTAATACTGAAATTAAGAATGATTACACGATCAATTAATAATCTAGTTATATATACATGCACACTACTAAGTTTGAGGGTTTACAAGTAATACCGGCGGAATTAAGAATGATCACACGATCAATTAAGAATGAGGGTTTAATTAACCCCGGTCAAAAAATGACAGGTGT